>VWZF01003858.1:1424-45305 GCA_013396755.1 Sclerurus mexicanus
TCTATTTCCCTCTCACTCTCCCTAATACTCCTTAGCCTCTCAACCTCTTCCTTGACCTCTTCAACTAAGCACAGCAAGTCATTCACCTGCTCGCATCATACACAGATGCCTCTTATAGTGTCCTCTGGTACTAATGCCAGGCTCAAACAGTCTGCACAGTGAGAGACGTGAACAGCTGCATCCGTCTTGGAGGGCTCTGTCTGTGTTAACACATTCCTTGTGATAACAGTGGCAGTGGCTTTCACTTTTTTGGAAACCATTACTGGCTTTGGTTGACTTGCGGAAAAAAAAAAGCTCACCCAAGAGACTTGGGAGGTGGCAGTGCCCTGTCTGCTTGCCCTGCCTGTGCAAACTGCCGTGCAAACTGCTATGCCATGCCCTCACTGACATCCCATGCCCCTGTTTGCCCACTCCTGTTTGCCTTATTCCATGTCATTGGGCTCCCTGGAGGCATTTTTAAAGCCTGCTCTAGCATCTGCTAATGAGCCTGTCCTGCCCCTCACTCACCTGAATCAGTTCCTGAGGAGTAGCCAGCCTGGGCAGGAATCATGGATTGACCCAGACTGCACTGGAAAAGTGTGAGGCTCCAGAACACTTGCAATACATTGATGACATCATCATGTGGGGCAACACAGCAGAGGAAGTTTCTGAGAAAGGGCAGAAGATAATCCAAATCCACCTGAAGGCTGGTTGTGGCATACAGCAAAGTAAGGTCGTGGGACCTGCCCAGGAAATTCAGTTTTTAGGAGTAAAATGGCAAGGTGGATCTCGGCAGACTCCAATGGATGTGGTCAAGCAAACAGCAGCTACTTCCCCATCAACCAGCAAGAAGGAATCACAGGCATTCCTAGGTGCTGTGGGTTTTTGGAGGAGGCATATTCCAGATTAGGGTCAGATTGTAAACCCCCTATATCATGTTGACCCAAAAGAAGAACAGGAAAGGACAAGATGTAAAAAATGTGCTCTACACTGCAACCAAGAAGAATGGTCCTTCCTAGAGGCTGGCAAAAATTACCTGGTGAGACTCAAGGATAACCCTTGAGGTTCTGTAATCAGAGATACAAAGTATCTGTATCTGTCAATTTATGAAGAGGTTTCAGCCACTTCAAAAGTTATTGGCACCAACACACAGCTCCTCCTGGCACCCCAACTACTAATACTGGGCTGGATGTTCAAAGAGAAAGACTCTTCCACACATCATGCTACTGATTATACATGGAGTAAGTGGATCTATCTGATCACACAGCAAACTTGAACAGGAAACCCCAATCAATCAGGGATCTTGGAAGTCTTCATGAACTGTACGAAAGATGAAAATTTTGGATTATCATCAGGAGGAGGAAAAGGTGAGATGTGCATACAATCAGCTACCAGAAAATGAAAAGCGATATGTTCTCTTCAGTGATGATTCCTGCGTATTGTAGGGATACATAAAAAATGGAAAGCTGCTGTGTGGAGTCCTACATGTGAGTTGCAGGTGCTAATGAGGGACAAGGTGGATCAAGTCAGGTTGCAGAGCTGAAAGTTGTCCAGCTGGCTTTAGATATTGCTGAATAGGATAAATGGGCAGTGCTCTACCTCTGCAATGACTCGTGGATGGTAGCAAATGCTCTGTGGGGTTTGCTAGACTGATAGGAAAAGGCTAACTGGCAGCACAGAGGAAACATCTGGGCTGCTGAATTATGGCAAGACATCATTGCCCAGGTAAGGATGTTGGCTGTAAAAGTACTTCATTTAGAAGCCCTAAGAGTCGGGCTACTGAAGCACATCGCAACAATGGACAGATGAATTAGGCTGCCAAGATTAAAATGTCTCAGGTGATTCTGTACTGGCAATATAGGTGTGAATTATTTCTGATTCTGTGAGCCTGCGATGTCTCAGGTCATCAGGGAAGAGACGCAACATACAGATGGTCTTGTGATTGAGGGATGAACTTAACCATGGACACTGTCTCCCAGGTTGCCTGTAACTCTGAGACGTGCTGTAATCAAGCAGGTCAAGTGGGTAAAGCCTTTGTGGTATGGTGGAAGATGGTTAAAATATAAATGTGGCACATTGATTGTATCACACTCCTACAAACGCACCAAGGCAAGTGTTATGTGCTTACAATGTTGAAAACATCACTGGGTGGCTGGAGACATACCCTGTGCCTCACACTACTGTCTGGAAGACCATCTTGGGCCTTGAAAAGCAAGTCTTGTGGCGTTGTGGCACCCCAGAAAGAATTGAGTTTGACAACAGGTCTCATTTCAAAAATAGCCTCATAGAGAGCATGGTATTGAGTGGATATATCATATTCCCTATCATTCACCAGCCTCTGTGAGAATTGAACACTAGAAAGGGACTATTAAAAAACACAGTGAAAGGAAATGTGCGGTAGGACCTTCAAACATTGGGATCTACATTTTAATGAAGGCCACCTGGTTAGTTAACACTAGAGGCTCCACCAATCAACCTGACCCTGCCCAATCAAAACCTCCCTGTATGGTAGAAGGGGTTAAAATGCTCATGGTGCACACGAGGAATGTGTTAGGGAAGACAGTATGGATTAGTCCTGCCTCAAACAAAAAAACAAACCCATCCATGGGATTGTTTTTGCTCAAGAACCTAGATGCGCTTCTTAGGTAATGCAGAGGGACAGGGAAACATGACGTGTACCACAAGAGGATTTGATTTTTTGAGTGAGAACAGTCTGTAATGTTGAATTATGTAATAATGGTTGCTGAATGATGCTGCCACTGTATGCCATAACTATCATGGGCAATGAATATGGAGTGCTCCAGGTACATTAGTCATGAGCTCCTGATGCAGCTTGCCACCAATTGACAGTATGCCAGCCCTCCTGGAAGCCCTGGAAGACATCTAGGATGGACAGAACCCATAGTCATGGACTAAATGAACTCAATAGACATCTTGGAGGGATGGCCATTGACTGTGGAAATTACACTTGTGCTTGTCTGTGCTTGTGTGTGTATATATATTTGGAAGGTGTAGGTTTGGGGAATTATATAGATGGTATAAAATAAGGGGTAGATAATGTCCTGGTTCTGGTCAAGGTTAATTTTGACAGTAGCCAAGAGTGCATGGCTAGAACCCAGCAGTTATTCTGTACCACCTACCTCATGTCATTTTCCAGGAGCAGGGGAAAGGGTCCCTTCTGGGTCAGAGTAGCATGGCTGAGGTTTGTGTATTGTGGGTTTCCACATGGTGAGCATTCGCATGTGAATTGTTTGCCTACCTTGTACCCTCAGTTATTACTGTTAATTTTCTTATCTCATTGCTGTTTTCAGTAAATTGTTCTTACCTCAACCCATGATCTTTACTTTCTATGCCTCCAATTCTCTTGTCCATCCCACTGCAGAAGGGAGAGGAAGGGGGAGTGGTAAGTGAGGGAGCATCCCATGGTTTGGAGTGTTTCAGTGGGAACACTAAATTGGGGAATACCATTCATAAACTGTGATAGTGTGCAAAGGGATGTTGCTGGCTGGATAGAGTGATCAGATCTGACACAGGATCACACTACTGCCTCCTTGGCTTTGCACACTATCGTAAAGTGCTGCCTGGTGTTTCTGAAACTCAGCCAGCTTGTTTTTTCAATATATCTGTGAAGTCTATGTTGTTTACAGCTGTTGAAAGAAACAACTTAATGAGACTTGCTCAGACCATACCATTTACACCAGTCCATCTCTTTGGTGAGTACTAACTTCTTGGTTATGTTTTTGACTTTATAAATAGTGCATTACCTTTTTAAAGACTATGTTTGAGAACTTGTCTTGGATTAATTTCAGCAATTCTTTCTGAGAGATGAAACAGATAGAATGTAGTCATGCAGTAATCTAAGGACTTTGGAGGTTGTTTTGTCCCTCTCTCTTTGTGGTCAATTAGATCGCGTTGCTGACACCCTGTCCAATTGCATTTTGAATATGTCTTATAAATGGAAAATCCTCAGTTTTGTTGGACAACCTCTTCCAGATTTTGACTGACTTAGTTGTGAATCTAGTACTTTTCTCAGTAATTGTTGAGGTTTTCCATCCTATAACTTGTGTCTGTTGGCATTTGTGTGATTGTTGTCAACCTCAGAGATTAATCTAACTGCATCTTCTATATATCTGTTAGGGTAGCTCAAGACAACAAAAAATTTCCCCGTAACCTTGATACTTCATTCTCTCTGTTCATCTTTCACATATAGACACAGACAGATATAAATAGATGTAGAGCTATACCAACAGGAATAAAATCAGATATTGATTTAAAGGGCACTATTTCTGAGCCTGGCACAGAAGGCTTGTATTAAGGAAAAAAAAACTGTGCTGTAACTGAAGACTGGTAGAGAATAATCCATAAATTGTTGGGAAGAGTTCTGAAATTAGAATGCAATATTGGCTTAGAGCAGAAAAAGCTCTGCCTCTAGACACCTGAGATCTAGGTACCACCTTCTCAATGGGTAGAATATTTTGTCTCAGCAACAAATTGCTGGTACTTGCAGCATCTTAGGATTTCTTGAGATGAGATTGTTGCTGATAATTAATATAGCTATAAAGATATTGAACATTCTAATCTTTGAAGGTCCCCAGAGACACCTTTCTAGATATTAAACTGTCAAAAGATAATAAAATGAAGATTAATATATGATTAGAAAAAGTTTCTAGTTATACTGTCTTTATATTTGCACTTGCCAACAAAAACCTGGTTTTTATGAATTAGCATTACAAATACTGTGAGTTGAAAGAAGGAAAGGCAGATTTAAAATATCAGTCTGCTTTTCTGTTAGTTTACAGATGATGGCAACCAAGAAGTGTCATGGTTGTGTTGCAGAGAGGAATGCTACTACAATTATAGAGGGGAAACAGAGTATAAATGAGTTACAGCTCACTAGTTTCTACTTTCAGAAAAAGTGTTACTAGCAGGAACAGAACATCTTAAACATTTGTGCATTGCAAATAACATTGGAATTTCTAGAAAAAACCAATCAAATCTTAGTTTAAGATACCAAAACTGTAAGCTTCTTGTTAATTTGCTTGAGTTTGTTCTCATAGGAATGTCCTTTTGAACGTATTTTCACCAGCTCATCTCACCGTGGCCAAGTCACCACTTTTGAAGCAACTCAGCTGTCTGTCTGCACCAAAAGGTGCCACTCTTGACTGCAGTCTGTTTAGTGTCATCTACAAAATTAAAGGCCTTTAATGTTATAGTTGATAACTATTACATGCTCATGTGTTTGTGTTGACTTTTCCACAGATTTTTAAGTATTATTTTAAACTATTATTTTAAATACTATTTTTAAACTAAGATTTTTTTTTCCCCTACAAATTCTAATGTTATTTTGCAATGCAGAAAAATTTCAGATGTTCTGCTCCTGCTAGTTTCTTTGGGTGTTTTTTGGTTTTTGGGGTTTACTTTGTGAAATGCAGTAAAAAAAATGACTGCAAGTGTTCTACAGATCCTAATTAACTTAAAACAGTTCTTACTAAAAATTCCACATAAATGCATAAAGAGAAGGAGCTGCACTCTACACTGAGAATTCATACACTGCAGATAAAAATGGTAGCTCCTTAAAATCATGTGCTTTTAAATGACTACTGTAGACTAGAATATAAGTGAGCTTTGTTTCTATGGAAGTATCCAGGAGGTCTTAAATTCAACTCTGTTTAAAGGTTTAATACAAACTCTTTGGACCACATATTATAGTAGAAGAAATGTATGTACTAAATCATATAAGTTTAGGCTGGGTAAGTTTTCAGACAGATGAACAGTTATGATAAAAAGGCTCTCTTTTAAAAACAGTGTGGCTTACTGACATGTGCAAAGTGATATGTGTATTTAAAGACATCAAATCAAAGTGCAGTTTTCTCCTGTTTCTGCAATATATGACTTTTGCTAACAAACCTTCCTTTTATTTAAGCTGGAGAGGAAGTAACAGTCTATCAGCTAGAAGAAAGTTCACCTATGAATCTTGATAAAAGCATGTCTTCCTGGTCCCAGCATGGTACAGCTGCAATGATCCAAGTTCTGTCACAAGAGGAGATGGATGGGGGTCTGCGGAAGGCCATGAAGGTCATTTGCACTTGGTCTGAGAATAATGTATTAAAGTTGGGACAAGTATTTATTGTGAAGTCTTTTCTGCCTGAGGTGGTTCAAACTTGGCAAAAGATCTTTCATGATGGCACAGTGTTACATCTCTGCCTGAGGGTGAGTTCGGGCCTGAAGACACTGACTGGTCTAGCCTGATGTTATATTGCTTACATGTTAATGTCTTCAGCATAGCTGACATGCTGTTATGTTTTGAAAAGCAAAAAACGTTTTGAGGAAGATTTATCTCCCATTCATAAACAGTACATAGTAAGTGTGTGTGTGTGTGTGTGTNTGCCCAGAAGTTAATCTATACCTTCAACCAAGTGAAGCCTCATACTATTCCCTATACTCCAAGGTAAATTCAGTGTCTTTTAAGTGCCAAAGGTTTCTCTTTTCAGTCATGTCCCAGGTCTAGTGCAGTCTCTGTTTCCATAGAGGGTTGTAATGATAATGCAATGATAATTGTAATAATAATGATAATACCTAATGATAGTTAGTGAACTTTTAAGAGGAAAGGTAGGCACCTTGGAAGTTTGTCTTTATAGCTGCATGTGGTGGCAAAATAAACATGCTGTTCCTTAGACTTAAGCAAGAATTGCCTTTTATATGATTAACATAAAAACAATTTGGCATGGCTCATCTACAGTGGGCTGGAGTAAATCAAATTACGTTGTTTGTTCATAAACTGTACGTTTCTGATCAGGTACTTTGTTTTGAGAGTTATCAGACCTGCTGTTCAAAATGCTCCTGCCAGGGAAGACGTCTTCCTTTTTCTTGTATTTGCTCTGCATCATGCCTTTTGCTGATTGTGAGGGTTCTGATTACCTTGCCAGCTCCTGATAGATGGTATTTATATCTACAGGTTCCTGGAAGTTTTCCTCATCTACTGCCATTCAGCAAACCAGTGGCTGACTATCGAGAAGTACATGAGTGGTGAATTTCGGAAATACAACAACAACAATGGCGATGAGATTACTCCCAGCAGCTTACTGGAAGAGCTGATGCTGGCCTTCTCTCACTGGAGCTATGTGTACACCTGTGGAGAGCTCCTTGTCCTGGATTTGCAAGGTGACTGCTAGCATGGGATCACTCTTTGAAACCAAAGGAAAACCAATTATCTCAAAAGAGAATTTAGTACTGAGGAGTGGGTCAAATTCTCACTTACATGAGAAAATGCAAAGCTCAAGAAGCCCTTGGATATCTGTTTGATACTGATAAATGAGAATTTGCCGAAAGAGTCTGTGTTAATATAGGTGTAATAGGAAAATAATTTTGCTTCAAATGCCTCTAGTCTGAATGAGCAAAAAAAAGTTAGATAAACTGTACAGAAACATTTCAGCCAGCTCAAAAAAACCCACTCCACATGTTATAATGTATAAAAATACATTTAAAATATTTTCATTTTTCATAAGATATATAAATAATACAGAGGTTCATGTGTAGCCTTGTGTATATGCATACTTTATGTAATCTGTCAAGAGTGTGAATTTGCACACTAGAAAATTTGCAGTTCTATTTTTTTATTGTACATATTAATAAATCTGTAAACAGTTTCATAGACTGTAAGCCTGAATGCTATTCACAAAGTCTGGTGACTCCTTCAAAGAGCACATGATCACTTTATTGTATATATGTAAGTGGGAAGATGGCATATTTTGAGGAGACAAAACAGTTGACAGTGTTCAGAAGACAAATATCACATATCAGTCCATCTAAACACTAGTTTTTGTCATTTCTGTCAAGGCAAATGTGTGTAGGTGGTCAAACACTTAACATATTTGCATTTTGCAGCATCCAAAAGCTGTGAATTACAAAAAAGACATACTTATTAAGCAAAGTCAACCTATAATTCCCTCTTTGCCTTTAGTGGTTTTAGCTGCACATGAAAAAAAAGGTACAGAATGAATGTGTCTTTTCACTATAACCTACTAGAATTTGCCTGAAGTTTGCTTCGGTTTCGTATACAACTCTTGACAATCACAGACCAATTGCCTTGGCTCAAAAATGGAGAATTTAAAAACCTCTGTAAATCTCAGTTTTCATCTCAAACTAGCTGATATCAGCTCTAGTTTGGGCTTGTGTTTGTCTTTAATCTGGAGCTGAGGAAAAGTCAAGGGCTGCTCCCCTTGGAGTCCTAACAGGATGAATCTATATCACAATTTACTGTATCTTACTGGAGCCATCTCCACATACATATTTGTACACTGCATTTTGCCAAATTTACATCAAGTGAAATGGCCTTCATTGCAGTGTTGCAATTTGGGGGTATTTCAGTCACATTATGCCATTTCTGGAATGGCATAAATAAAATGGATTTTATTGCAGAGTATTATTTTTTTATGTTGAAATAAAAATAATTGCATATCATATGGTCATAGGATCATAGATTTTTCGTTACTGTAAAAGCACAGTAATTTCTTCAGGTATAAGAAAAGATGGTTTTCATAAATGGTAGTATGTCTTGGCGAAGACTGTAGCATAGGTATCAGCCTTCAGTATCATAATGAAATAATTTTTTTAATATGCCTCCATTGGAAACCTAGATGAAAAAAGGTATAACAGAGCCAAACAATTGCACTTCATGAAGTTGTGGCTTGTTGTATTTGTTACCTTGAAGAGAATGCATGTCTGAGAATAGATCGATTGATATTGGCAAGATCCATGTCTGATGATCCTTTAGTCAACTAAAATAACAGTGTTTTGTTGGTCACATTATGCTTAGTTAGCTGAGCTTCAACATAGTATTTACTGTATTTTTCTCCACCTTCCATCTACATATAAATAAATCTCAAGGCAACTGAAGTCTAGATTGTAATAAGAACTGTACATGCTTGCAAGTACTTAAAAGATTTTTATACTCATAGCTTTTTCTTTTTAGCTCATGAACACTTTAACCATAACACGTTAAGATTTACAGAAAATGGTTAATTACATTTCTGTTAAGTGCCAGATTATGAAATCATGACTATCTTCCTTTGTAACATATACACACTATTGATTTATTGTAGGTGTTGGTGAAAACCTTACAGATCCATCTGTGATTAAACCTGAAGACAAAAAGTAGGTTTCTTTCTGATGAAGTTATCATTCACTTTAGACATTCTGCCAACAGTCTGTATATTTAGGATGGGTTTTTTATGTTTTGTGTGGGAAATGTAATTATTTTTCACATGATGTTTGGGTTAAACGGAATTATGATGCCAGTTGAAAGACTACATCCTCTCCTGTGCTTTGGAGGATTTTAAGTGTCCCAGCTGTCAACAGGCATTGTGGTGACAGGTGTATGAAAGTGGGGAGAGTGTGTGGCTGTGCTGGGAACACAGGAGTTTTCCAAAGCTATGCAGGGAAGGCAGGAATGGGAGGTGGAAGACATACCCAAGAGATATACATCTCTTCACAAATTTGTACCAAAGGAGATAATAAGTAATTTGAATGTGGCAGTCCAGTTTCCACTGCCTGATGGGGCACTTCCATGGAGTATATGGGACCGCAATGGCTTAAGAGGATGAGGAGAAGGCCTCTCACTCTTTAATCTTTTCAGTAGGTCTTAGTGTTGCATTTAAGCATGCAGCATGTTACAGTTTCAGAGCCATGACATGGACATGGTAAATCATGGATGGAAACTTAGAAAAAATTAGAGAGACTACACACACAGAAATTGCAGTCTTTCATCATGAGTCCAGTGTCAGAATCAGAACTATGCCCATTTTCTCTTTCTGTGACCTTGCTCTTCAATGGTATTTTCTGTAGTGAGAGCAGAAACAGTGGTGTTGATGCCTGCTTTCCTACAGGGTTCTCTTCCTAAACTCACACATCTCTCCAGATGTTCCCTCTCCAGATGTTCCAGATGTTCCAAGAATGTAAATTTTTGGCCCTCCCCTCTCTGGGGCTCATCTTGGCTCCCTCTTACTAAACTCACATGAGGCTGGCAGCTGCAAAGGATTGGGGTGGAACCTTTTCTGTGGGGCAGTGTAGACCCTCTCCTCGTCCTTTTTTAGGAAAAAGCATTGGGCTGGGGGCATAGTGTGGGACAGCACCTCCTCTGCTGATGGCATCGGCTCCCTCAGGAAGCCTGTAGCAAATCCAAGGTAGTGATGACTTTCTCTCTCTTCATCTCTCATTGAAGCACAGGGAGCCCAGAGTTAGGGGCTGGGGGGCAGGAGAGGAAGATGAGCCAAGCCAAAAGGGCTCCCTCCAAGATGCTTCTACTCACAGCAGCCAAAACAAGTGAGTCCAGCACCAAGAAGAAACCCCTCTCCCTCCTCCTTCACCTCCCCCCAATCAAGTTGGAATGTCAAGCAATTGGCCACCCCTTTTGTTAGCTAGTAATGAGGGGGTTGGGCATTAGCTCCCAAACTCTATGTTGGTAGGGGGAGAAAATTCCAGGACAGGTTCTGACACTGTAACAACATGTGATAAAATGATAAAAATATAATGTTCATAAAAAGATTTCCTTTAAAAAGCAGATGTAATTGAGGCACAGCAAAAGGTTTTAGCACAGTGCAGTCCCTGCAGACTCCTGTACTGCCCAAACATTGAGAAGACTTGCTTGTTTTAACATGTACTATTTGCCAAATCCACAGCAAAGTGCATTCAAGTAAAGTTTTCACTAAGTGCAAATTCAGAGATGAGGAAAATAGTGTTCTGAGTTTCAAATTGGAAAGAACTGATACATTAGACCTGCCAAGAGAGGTGAGAAAAAGGTAATAAAAAAATTTCATTACAAATGCAAAAAGGAGTTAGAAGTGGTCTCTTAACTCTTCTTTTTGAAAGCTCTTGAGCACATAGTGGTGGGCTGAAGTTTTTAGTATTGAGTGGAGACCGTGTTCTCTGAAGCTACTCATTAGCATGTGTTTTGAAGAAAAAAATCTACTGAATTTTACCAAACTGTACATTCAGCCAAACAACTTCCCGCTGGTTTGCTGCCAGCAGACAAAACATCTCTGTGAAATGAACTTATACTGTAGAAATCTGCACAACTGAAACAGGTGGACTAAATGCTAAATCTACAAAAATATACTGAATAAATTACTTGAACACCTCCCTGAAAGGTGCTACTTGTTGTGATGCTCCCACAGTCCTTTACCTTCCATCAGTAAAGCCCTGTAAATATCTTACTGTCTGCTTTAAACATTTGTAGCTCCAAACTATTAAGGACCACACTGCTTCAACTTTGTGTAACCTCCTTGGAACAATAAGGTACAATCTGGTAAGCATTTATGGAGCGTAACTTAGGCTCTCCAAAAAAGGAGGAACATATTTTGGTTTTTTCGATCCCATTAGCTCACATTCATTCACTTGCTTGGGAAATAGAAAAGTGGTGCTAGGTATTTTTCTCTCCTTGGAGAAACAGTCAAACCTTGAATAACCACAAGAGTGACCCAAAGAGTTTATCTGGGTTATTCCTGCCTTTACAAGTCTTGTACAGACAAATCTTAAGGTCTTCCAAGGGCAACATTAAAAACTTCACAGAGCATCTGTTTTCAATAGTTTTATATCATTACTGTCTGAAAGAGTTTCCCTGTTTTTCTTATTGAAATGTTTCTTTCTGGTTCTTCTACTGTCAACAGAGAGAAAAAAATAAATCAGCAAGTCTTTTTTTGGTTCTGGATTTTTTTTCATGTTAGATTACCCCCTAATCTGTACAAGTTGTGGTTTCTAGGCTGCTGCTCATGTCCAGTTATCCCTGTATTTCTTGAAATAGTTTTTCAAATTTAAATGCGATGTTCCTCTTGAACCATTGCCAGTACTGGGTAGAGAGGAAAGATTACCCCATATATGTTACAAAGAATATACCTGTTTAACTCACAACAGTGTGAGAAAATATCAGTCTGTCTTGTGCTATTTGCTGCACTTACATGGAGTAATTTTAGATCAGAGAAAGTATCAGAGTGGTTGTATGGCCTTGGAATTAGCGAAGTCTTCTCCATTACCTATACCTGCTCAAGCAAATACCTAAGTACATTTCTACTGGCATTTCACCAGATTATAGCAAGGGCTATAAATGGTTACGTAGCATCATGTCATTTAAAGTGTATATATGGCACTTGATTAATAATTTACCTATTGCCTTGTTTGCCATATTAATTAATTAATTAAAGCATGATTAGACAAGTCTTCAGAGGATCCAGGAGACATATAGTCTCTAGTGGCTGCCAGAAATCAGAGAGTACTATGTTTTGTGTAGTAGTTTCAGCCAATTATTGCTTTTCTCATGAGTGAAAGGGAAGAGTTTCATATTTGAAAACTGCTTTCTTTAGAGAGAATAAATTTTTGCTAATGTGAATTACAAATAGATTTGAGAGAGTGAAAATCTTTTTCTGTAGCTTCTCAGAACTGTAATTGATTTCAGATTTTAAAATGTGCTGTTTCTACTCTGCATATCATTGAAATAAAATATTAGTGTTCATAAAGTTTCTTTGAAAGTGTTTCTTGTGTGCTGTGTTCTGTAATGTTTAGAATGTCAGTTAAATTCTTGAGAATAATGATGGAGTGATACTATAACTAATGAACACTGTTCTTTCAGACTACATTATAAATCTGTTATAATTATGTGGTATTTCTAATATATGTGTGGATAGAAATTGTTTCTGTTTGTTGTTGTGACAGCTTCACTCAGAATATGCAATACATTTTCACAAATGGATCCCCTAGTAACATTGTTGAATTGGTCAGTGTGACCAGTTATATGCACACATGTACCCCAGATACCACACAGCTAAGAATCGAGGAAAAGTTCGTTTCCAAAATTCAAAAACACTAACAAATACAGTACTAGTTTACACTGGGCAGATGCAGGGTGCCTGTTCTCTTGGTGCCTTTTACAACACCACCTTTCAGATGTGCAATAAAACCTCAGGCTGTGTTGTCCCCCTGTGCTTTATGGCCTGGCTGGCACGCCTGTGGGGACCTTCAGACATGTCTGTAAGAACTTGATCTTTTATTGTAACAAGGAGTCAACCTCCCTGGCAAGCAGAGAGAGTGACATACATAAAGCTGTTCATGGGTAAAAATCTTCTCCCATGCAGCAAAGTTTCCTTGAGTGGACACTGTTTTTCCCTCCTCAAGCAACGCTTCTGGAGGTTTTTCTACACTTACAGAACACAAATACCTGGAAATGAGCTCAGGAAAAAGCTAATAAATTTTGAAGCTTGGCCTGTAAGCAGCATACTGTGGTTTGGTGTTTTTTTGTTTGTTTTAGTTGTGTTTTTTATTTTTTTAATTATTATTTTATTTTAATTTTCTGTGCTGCATATTGATGTGACTAGGGCTGTGCTTGCTTTTGCCTTTCTGGTTTTAAATAAAGTGGAAATAAGTCCTTGCTAGTTCTGGTGTATTCCCAGGTTCCCACCATCAAAACTGGAACCAAACTACTTGCTTGGTGGGAATGAGTGGTGGCTGCAACAGAGTCACCCAGGTTATGGCATACATCATCAAAATGTCAATGTGCCCAAATATCCTTTGAGCATTTCGGTAGCAACTACTGGGTCTGTCCTATCTCCTTTTTGAGAAAAAGAAAAGTAGTATGGGGTATATGTAGGCTAATATCTTAAAGGATCTTGCAGTTTTCTTGTCCCAGAGCTAAGAAACTTGTGATGTATATTTACTGTTGTCTTGATACAAAGGGCTAATTTATCTCTGATTTAAAAAAGAAAGAACATTATAATCTCCTTCCCCTGTAATACATGCTTTATTTTGAATTCACTGATTTTTTAATAATATTTCTTTTAGATCTGGAAAAATGGTATTTGGACCAGCAAACCTCGGAGAAGGTGCAATAAGAAACTTCATTGCAAAGCATCATTGTAACTCTTGCTGCAGAAGGCTGAAACTTCCTGGTATGCAAAGGAAAGATTAATTTTTAATCTATGTATAACTTTTGCAGTGCAGTAAAAGTAAAGGCCTAGGTGTGCTATAAAGGCAAGAACTGAAATTCTTTTGAGCTGAAAGATTAGAGTAGGCACAGTTGTTATGTGCAAAGACAGATATGAGAATACGGCTCTTTTGCCTAGCATCCATGTAAGGGCTGGAGCTCATCAACCTGATGCTGGCATTCAGGATGAAAACTTATTTCCATTGAATTGTTTCCCTTACTTTGCTAAATGTTAGCCCATTTTCCAGGATAGTCACTACAGATAATATCAACAATAATTTTTAGAATAAAAAAGAGTAACAATAGAAAAATTGGCAATGCATTAACTGGGGAACACTCACTGGAGGTTTCCTAGTCCTGGAAATAGTATCACACACTGCAGCCTCTGCTTAGTTGTTCTTGTTATGTTTGATAGAATGTGCTTCTGTTTGATGGGGGACAGATTTTAAAGACTTGAAGCCAAAATAGATTGCTTCCTGGATGGCTTTTGTGGCACTGTTTGGGGTTTTGGTTTTTTTTTTTTTTTTCTGTGGGGAAACCTCTTTCCTTTGAGTGTCTGCATGGGGTAATAATTGCTGTTTTCTTCTGAAACAGAAACTGCAGTGTTACTCGTTTTGATTATTTGTGTCTGTGGCAGCTAGAGATACTAGGGTGGAAAATCAGCTGAATGAATACAGTCAGGGTAGGTTCACTGATATCAGCTCACACCAGTAAGTCCTTCAAGGAATCTCATGCCCCTGTTTATGATTTGCCCTGCTTCAGATTTTCTTTCTCCTGGAAACAGCAAACAGACCAGTCCTTGAGTTGGACACTGCTTGGGGTGTATGAGCTTTTCGAACATTTTCTTGTCTGTGTTGTTGAATTTATTTACTTGCTATAGATTTGAGAAGAAGTGACTACACAATGGAAATGTATGGTCCAGCCTTCGAAATAGAAATGGAAACAAGCACCAGAGGAGCTGATGATGCAGATGAGCCTTTGGAGTATGACACACGACTGTGAAACAGTGGCTCTGAGGAGAGCCCATATATTTGCATGAATGAAAACCTGCTCCTTATCACTGCCAAGGGTCAGTCCAAAAGCACAAAATGCATATGTGGGAGTGGAGCATCTGTCTGCCCTTGCTAGACATTATAGGCAAGGAATAAAAAAATTAACTTTATTTACTCCTCTTCCATGCTCTTGTGCTGGTCTTATATGGGTCAATGAATTGCAAGGAACAGGTCACCCCTTAGCTGGAGGAACTGTCCCATTGGTGCCTTTTTTTTTTTCTTTTTTTTTTTAATGTGGATTATGGTTCCAAACTGTGCTTTCTCTGGGAAAAAGACTGTGACAAGTTTATTTCCAAGGGGAAGTAATTTGTTCTTTCTCCATTTGCTCTTTACTAAATAAACAAATGTATACACATGTGCAAATAATTTATTTTCAAAGTCAGAGCCCACTCAGCCCTATCATCACTTTCCCTTGAGCACAGAAGGTTCTCCAGAAAATTGCAGAAATACCCCTGTTTATTGCTGATTTTGATGCAGAGGCAAACCAAGAATATATGGGTATTGAATTAGTGGTTTAAACAATAGTCATTGATACAACTGAAACAGTTTATAGAAACTTCACCTTGAATTCTTTTCACATACCAAGAAAAAAAGCTGAACAATGAAGGGGAATTGGACTCACAAGCATCATTTTCTCATTCTGAGCTGATGAAGTTGATACATCTAGGATCTTTAATACATAAAGAATAATCTTGAATGTGATTTGACTTTTAGGACTTGCCTTTCTTTGTATTGTTTTAGCTTCTGAATGTTTTAAAGTTGCAACTGGAAAAAAGATTTTAGAAGTAAAAAAAATAGTATGTTCCATTTGGTATTTAACTTGTTGTCAATGTCAGGCTATACACAGGACTATTGTCTAACATGGTACAATTATATTTTGCAGCATCTGCATCTGTTTCTACTGATATCCTCTGATTTTAGTTAAGTTCAGAAAAGAGAAAAATAAATTATGTGCAATATGATTTTTGTAAATACTGAAAAGAAGTGCTCGGCAGAAGTATTTCTAATAGAACTGGTGTTTTATTACAGATCACATGTATCATTAAAGCAACTTTGTACTTCTGTACTTTGTATTTCTGTATTGAGTAGAAACATGTAATGTTCAAATGTCAGTCACTGGAAAACTTTATACTTGAATGAGAAACAAAACTATATTTCCACCAGTAAATTTTAAAATGTAAGGGGCCTTTTTGTTATGATCTATGATTATTTGATATGTTTAGTAAGTGTCTACATATACATGGGGTTTGATCATGATGTTAATGATGGCATTAAATATTATGTGTAGCTGAGATGCCTGCAGTTTCTGAAAGTGTTCAAAAGAGATTCCTATTGCCCTTTTTCTTTATAAATATAATTCTATAATTTTAGTCAAAAAACACCACATTTTTCCCTATTAGATTATACTTTTCATTTTACAAAATATATATTTTCATTTGGCTTTTTTTTGAAAGCAAGTCAGTCTATCAGAAGACCTAGCTTGTCTGTGAAAGAGATGGTTGAATTGCATCTCTAGAGACTGATAGTGAATTTTGGTCCCTTTGCTTATAAGGTAATAGTTCTGCTTCCCATGGTTATCACCTTAAAATCTGACTTTAAGGAGATATGTGCTTACATGTATACATATGTACTTTAATGACAGAACTTCCTCTAAAGTATCTCTAACTGTTAATATGCCTTTAAAGTCAGTTAAATAACACATAAATATATTTTTGAAGTCAAGGACAATTTAACTCCTGCTCTGATAGTGTTTCTTTTCTCAAACATTGCCTTAAATTCTGAATACATATGTAGTCTAAACCAGGCTGAGTCTGAGCACCTTTCATTTCTTCATAAGTTTTGAAGGTATACACAAATCATACTTCAGATGATCTTTTTTTGAAAACCCTCCTGTTGCCTTCAACAGTGAGTGACTTCTGCATTCATAGCAATACTTGTGAGAATTCTTATGACATGTAGCTCAGTGTAGTTTACTTATTCCTTCTTAGAATCTGTCAAGGTACATAATACCTTCCACTGAAATAGGAGATCCTTGAAAGGTACTAATCTTTAGGTAAAATATAATTGATATAAATATGATTGCTATTTAATTTTGTTCAGTGTGAAGTATTAAATTAATGGCATGAAACAAGAAAAGGAGGCATTTGAAATTGTTCCATTGTATATTTGTATCATAGCACAAATTTTTTCATTCATGGGGACACTAGGTTGAAAAAGTCCAGTGATTCTGCTGGTTAATAAATCATGCCTCACCTTTATTTTGCATTTTTTTGGGAGGGCTGATTCGCATTTCACTAACGCGTAAATTTGAGTATTTGGTTAAAGGTCTTCCTCCTCTCCCTTTTCATATGTCAGTAATAAATGATAATGAAAATAATTTGAAAAAATATTTTTATTTCTTCTGAATCCTTGCTGTCTTTATTACTACAAATCCTATGCATTCTTTAAATTGCCTTTTGGTTTCTAAGTAGTGACCTTGGATTGAAGCCCATGCCCACTGAACACATGAAAAAAACCCAACAGCCTTCACACTAAAACTGTGGTGCATGTGGAATGAAAAGTATGGAAGTCATATTTTTTCTGCAGCTGCTTGACAACTAGTGTGGAAGAGGAAAACTTGTGTGTCAAACCATAGGATTTTCCGACTATTAATTTCAATATTTGTTTATGCTGAAAAGCACATACAGGAATTTATTTTATACTTCTGGTGGGTTCAGGAAAAAAAGACTTGCTTTCTTAGTTGAAATAAGTCAGGCAGTAAAATTTTGAAAAAACAGAACAACCAAGACCACAAGAGTATTTATAAGTTCACATTTTAATATGAGCTTAAAAGAACCTTATTTAGGAATTCAGTTGGGATTATTCAAAGCAAAATGTGTTTCTGTCATCTGCTGCATTGGAGATGTAGCTTAAACATATGAAAAATATTCAGAAATTGAAAATCTCATAGGAAGGCTTTTTTTAAATTATGTACTTGGGGTTACTAATTTATTGTTACTGCAATAAAGTCAAAAGGGATATCACATCTGTGTTTTCTAGAAATGGATTTGTATTTGTTGTGGTTTTGTCAATTTTGTACTGTCTCAAAAGAAAGAACATTTTCAAAATGTTTTTGTTCTTGATGTGATGTAGAATGTAGGTGTAGAATGAAATAATATGTTTTGGAGTACCAGGAGAAATGGGTGAAAGTAACATACAGAAAGTAATGCAGTTATTTTTAATCTCAAGGTAATAAATATTTATTACTTCTATATTTATCATGTGGTTTCCAGATCCTCTTTTTTTGAATTATGTAGTAGCATTAGTTTCTATTCTTGTAGTCAATATACTTACAGCAAGAATATTTCTACATCTGTGTCATAAATAATTTTTTTTTACAGAAGAAAGTAGATATTTTATGATATGTTTTATTTACCTAATAGTTGTTTATTAAACTCTGAATATTCTATTTTAGTTGAGATGCAAGCTTGACTCTTAGAAAACTTGGTAAGTAGTAAGCCAAATCACTGCTGTCAATTTAAGAAAAATATCATTGCTTTAACATGACAATCATATTTTTTTACTGTAATTCTAGTTCTGTGATGTGAAAAGCCTGTATAGCCACTAGTGTAAAGAAGGAGCTGATACAAATGAACAGCATTCCATGGCCTTCCTTGTCAAATTTGTTATTTTGTATCATCTGCCTTTTACAGCTGTTTTTCATTGTTAGTATGCTAATGCCAGTCATTTTTTTGTTGAAAAATTGTTCCCAGAGATGAAGAAAAGCTTGTCTGGAGTGTCTTGGGCCTTCCCATCAACTGTGGTCACACCAGAGTTGTCAGTCCTTACCTTATTGCAAGACCATTTGGAAGATCTGTTTCTTTTTTTTAGCTTTTCTTTAGTGTATTTGTCACTTCTTGAATATTCTGGGAGAGAGTTTGATCTCCTAATTTATGGTACCTATTGTTGGGAAAGAAAAATTTTAAACTAAAACCAAGCAAAAGCTACTTTTCTCTTTAATACTTTAATGTGTAAACAGCTGTAATGCTCTGGTAATTTGGCTACCTGGCACTTATTATGTTTGCAGGGACAGAGCAAATAAGCCAGTGTTTTAAAATAACCTGGATCCATTTAGATGTTGATCTTCAGTTGTGAAAAATCACTTAAGTTCAAGAAGAAAAATCAGAGAAAAGTCCTGCAGGAAAAAAGTGTCTTTGCTGCCTAAGTAAGTCTTTGTTCTTTGTGTCAAGGATTTGGGCAGATGGCTAAAACGTTTATTTTCTTGGGTTGTCATTGAAAAAATAAGAATCAGGTTTGACATTGTGCAGGCAGCTCAACCTACCCATAGTTGGCGGAATGGAGGAGAAGATGAAAGAGCAGGAGAAAGAGAGGATGAAGAAGAGGGGAGGCTGGGGCACAGAGTGACTTTGTGGTGGTTTAGTTTTCTTGGGTTTGGTCTAGGCCTTCCCTAGTAACCAGGTTATAACTAAGGAAGTATTCCACACCATTCCTTCACGTAATCAGGGGTATATAAGACGGGGGAGTTTCCTCCCTCTGGCTCTCTCTTCCTTTCATGTGCTGGGGAGGACATCGGGTCTCTGTGTTGGCTTAGCTCTTATCTATGTGAGCTGAGGCCTATCGGAGAAACTGGTGCCTCAGTCATTCGGAGATCTCTACTGCTTCTCTTAAGGAAAGTTACTTTTGGTGAGGTTTTATTGTATTAGTTACTTATTGAGCTTTTCCCCGAGTTTACGAGTGTGTGTATATCTGTTTTCGTTTTGTTCCTACCCATTTTTGTCCCGTTTTCGTTTTGGAGTTGTTTGGGGTTCTTATTCTGTAGATTCGTAGTGTTTGATTGTATATGTTTGTAATATATGCAAATATATATATATATTTCCTACAATTCTCTTTTGCATTTTTTTATCTTTTCTCTTGGGGGGGGTGGGGAGGGAAATCCGTGTAGCTGCCATTGGGTTTTGGGAGGGAGCCAACCCAAACCTCCACAGACTTCTAAGCCTTTCTCCTATTTTACCTAACTGAACTCCCATCTTAGAGATACTGCCGAAGTCATCTTGTTTCTGTGGTCTGTAGCATGATGCAGACTCTACTAAAACACAGAGTATTTACATAATGTATTGTACCCAGGTGACCTTGTTTCAACAGGTATCTCATCTGATTATAAAAAAGAAATGCTTCTCCTCAGATGACCCCTGCTATGAAATTTGAAGTGTTACATGACCTCTCAAAATGTCTGAGCAGCAAATGGTCAGGTCAGCAACTGATCAAGGAGAGCAAGGAAAGTCCAGGGTAGTCAGATAGGAATGGCCACAAATTAACCCTGTTCTCCTAACTCATTTAAGGTTGGCCTCAAGTGACATTAAAGAAATGTGGTCTGGATTAACTTCAGGTAACCTCCGGGCATCAGAGAAGACCAGGTTGACCCCAAGTGATCATTTGGTGTAGCTAATTGGAATTAAGGTTGATCTCAGATGACACGTATGTGGGTTAATTGGTTCTAAATTGGACTTCAAATAACCCGTTGAATGAATACAAGGACTAGTGCGACCCTTGGCAATGTACTGCATGTAAAGCTGACCCCAGGCATCAAATGCGTGTAGCATTGACCTCAGATGACCCCAAGCAGGTCATTTTCTGTCATGTTGTCCCCAGTTGACCCCTTTTATCTAATTTGGTAGCATATTGATTTCAGATGAGCCTGGGGCTCAAGCATGGGGCCAATTGGACCTGGTGTGACTCCCATGAGTAATTTGAACTCATGTTTACTTGAGTTGACATGTGCCCATGACGGTTGACTTTAGATGACCATGACCATGCAGTGGGAGTTGCATCTCAGAGTGAACTCAGATGATCTCAGATCAAGGACTATGATCGAACTCTAATGACCCTTGGCACCGAATGAAGGGCAGGTTGAACTCAAATGACAAGCCAAGCAATTAATTGGACCTCAAGTTTACCTTAAATGACTTCTTGGCACTGAACAAAGGCTGCACTAACCTCACACGAACCCTAACAGACTCTCTGTTAGATCTCAAGTGAAACATGGCTGCTTAATTGGATCTCAAGCAGACTTTAAATACTTGCCTTTACCCCTCACTTAAAGGACCTCTGTGGAGGTAATTGTATGTCAAGTTGACCTCACATGATGTGGGAGTGGACTTAACAGTTTCAGGAATGGAAGTCATGCCAGAAATGGATTGGTGAAGAAAATGAAGAAGCCAGCCAAGATGCCCTAAAAACTGAAGTTTTTAGTGTAATATAAAATGGATTCCCTGTCTTTTTTCCATGAATCACCTTTCTTCTTCCCAAAACCCCTTGGGAGAATCCTTATCTCCCTAACTTAGTATGCAAGAATTCATCCTTGGAAGGCTATGTGAAATCCCCCATTGGCCCTTCGTTAACCCTTTTCGCATTGGTTGTAAAATCCTTAAATACCCCGGACCATGTTGAATAAACTTTCTCTCTGCTTCTCCTCTCTGTGTGTCTCCTTCCTGGGGCATTTCAGGGACCGCATGGAGGAGGGGGGACGAGGGGGAGCATTCCCCTCAACTGCCGCAACATGATCCTAGGCTCCACATAAGGGCCTAGTTGACCTCAAACAACACCTTGCATATACCTGGGTCTCATGATGATGCCAGATAAATCCTACTCTAGACAGATTAATTGACCCCTCAGGTTGACCTCACATGTCCCTACAGCAGTTTTTTAGCCCTCAAGCTGATGTCAAATGACCTTCCTGAGTAGTGATGGTGACTTCCAGTGATCATGTGTCAGTTAATTGATTCTCATTTAACCTCTAATGACCCCAAACAGTTATTTGGGTCTCATGTTCACCCCAGATGATATTTAGAGCCTCTGGTTGTATTATAAGTTTATTTCAAATGGTCCCTGGAAATGGAGGCTGATAATTGGCTTAAGTGACCTCCTGTTACGAGTTAAAGAGCACAATTACCTGTCTCAAACACAGAAGGGAGGAATTTGTGACAGGTAGGTGCTAATTCCAGGCCTAGCACAGGCAAGATCTGGTTTGCACATCCTTGTTAATGCATCCAAACAAAATTTCCCCACTGTGACAGACTGTGTGAAGAGAAGCAACTGCTCATATGCATATNGAAGGATACACCCACATTTGCAAAGCCCTCTAGTGACAGGCGAGAGATGAAATGGCAGATGGTAAGTTGCACTGGAAGCTGCAGCCCCAACACTGCATGCAGGCAGTTCAGGACACTGGTCGCTTGAGACTGACCTGGAGATGACAGCCTNGAGGCTGATAATTGGCTTAAGTGACCTCCTGTTACGAGTTAAAGAGCACAATTACCTGTCTCAAACACAGAAGGGAGGAATTTGTGACAGGTAGGTGCTAATTCCAGGCCTAGCACAGGCAAGATCTGGTTTGCACATCCTTGTTAATGCATCCAAACAAAATTTCCCCACTGTGACAGACTGTGTGAAGAGAAGCAACTGCTCATATGCATATCACTGGTCAAAGTTATAGGACAGATGGCAACTGTGACCACCAATGGCCACAAAGCTCCCCAAATGTACCTCTCTGGATACCTAAACTTTGACTGTATAGAGTTGGTACAATTGTCTGGGTGTTAGGACCCATGAAGAGATTAACAAAGTTTTGGAAGAAGAATGTACCATTGATGGTGGATACAAAGACTTCTTCACGGACACCCCCTTATTGTGGTGGAGAAACTTGTGTGCCCTTATGAGGTTGCAAGCTATGCTGNGGGACACACCTGCCTTCAAAGGTGTGTTCAAATTGACACTGGCATGTTGGAACATCAGAACTATGCTTGATCCTGTGGATAGTGGACATCCTGAGCATCATTCTGCTCTAATTGCCCATGAACTGTCATTGACTCAACATTGACATTGCAGCTCTAAGAGAAGTATCTCTGTGAATTAGGCAGCCTTAAAGAACATGATGCCGGCTACACACTCTGTGGTCAGACAAACCCAAAACTGAAAGTCACCTTTAGGAGTTGGTTCCATGATTAGAAACTCCATTGCCTCCAAACTTGAAAATTTGCCAACAGGCCATTCCGATTGCTTTATCTCCTTACGCCTCCCCCTACACAACAAGCAACATGTTCTCTTCAGCGTATATGCCCCAACTCTCCANTCCGATCTCATTATCTCCTTACGCCTCCCAGTACACAACAAGCAACCTGTTGTTCTCTTCAGTGTATATGCCTCAACTCTCCAAGCTGACCCTGCAGAAAAAAAATTCCAGACCAACCTGCACCACCTTACCCAAAAGGTTCCTGCAGATGATAAGATCATAATCTTTGGTGACTTCAACACCAGAGTAGGAAAGAACTCTGAAGCCTGGAAAGGAGTACTAGGCAAGGATGGTGTTGAAAACTGCAACAACAATGGACACCTCCTGTTGTGCAGAGCAGCAGCTCACCATCACCAACGCTATCTTTCAGCAGAAAGCCTGAAAACAACTCGGATGCATCCTTGATCCAAGCACTGGCATCTCATGGACTATGTCTTAGTGCAACAGAGAAATGTTCGTGATGTCTGTCATACCCGAGTGATGCCTAGTGCAGAATGTCAAACAGACCACCATCTTGTGCATTGCAAACTTAACCTCCACTTTAAGCCCAGACCTAAGAGGGTCAGCATTTCAAGGAGGAGGCTCAAAGTTAACAATCTTCAAGTAGCTACAGTGAGAGACAGCTTTCAGGTAAACTTTCAAACTATGCTTAAAGATCATCCCATAGATCCCTCTCCTGAAGCACTTTGGGAACATATTAAAAATAGCATCCTGCAGTCCTTTGAAGAATCCTTAGGGTTCTCCTCCAAGAAAAACAAAGACTGGTTTGACGAAAACAAGAGATTCAGGAATTGCTGACAAAGAAGAGACCTGCTCACCAAGCCCACCTCATCAGCCATTTTCCCATGTGAGAAGATCAGCCTTTTATCTTGCATGCAGTAAGGTCTAACAGAAACTTCGAGACATCCAGAACAAGTGGTGGATCAACCTGGCAGAAAAGACTCAACTATGCGCAGACTTGGGTGACCACAGAGGATTCTATGAGGCTCTGAAAGCAGTGTATGAAAGCACACACCAGGTTCAAAGCCCCCTGCTCAGTGCAGATGGCCAAATGCTTCTCACAGATAAAACCTCCATTTTGAATCGATGATCTGAACATTTTCACTTTCTTCAGTGCCAACCACGTAGTCCAAGGCTCAGCAATTCAGCACATTACACGACAATCAGTGAAAAATGAGTTGGATATAGCCCCTACTGTGGGAGAGACTCTTAAGGCCATACAGCAGGTGAAAACTGGCAAGGCAGCTGGGGTTGATGGAATTCCACCCGAAGTCTGGAAGCCTGGAGGCCAAGACCTACATGTTAAATTTCATGAGCTCGTTGTGCATTGCTGGGAACAAGGTGAACTATCACCAGATGTCCATGATGCAGTCATTATCATCCTGTACAAGAAGAATGGGGAAAAATCAGACTGCTCAAATTACTGAGGCATCACTTTGCTCTCCATTGCTGGTAAAATCCTTGCAAGAATACTTTTGANCCTTGCAGGAATACTTTTGAACAGATTAGTTCTGCTATTGCAGAACTTCTACCTGAAAGCCAATGTGGTTTCAGAGGCAATAGTAGTACCACAGACATGGTATTCAGACAACTGCAAGAGAACTGTGGGGAAAAGAACAAAGTATGTAACTTTCGTTGACCTCACCAAAGCTTTTGACACTGTGAGCAGAAAAGGCCTGTGGCAGATCTTGAAATGATTAGGACGTCCTCTCCCAAGTTCCTCAAAATGGTTATCCTGCTACATGAGGATCAGCGTGGCCAAGTCAGATATGGCAATGCACTTTCTGAGCCCTTTCCAATAACCAATGGTGTGAAACAAGGTTGCGTTCTCGCACCAACTCTATTCACAATGTTCAGCGTGATTCTCCAAAAGGCCATGGCAGACCTTGATGAAGAAAATGGTATCTACATCTGCTATCATACCAATGAAATCCTATTCAACCTAAGGTGACTGAAGGCCCACACTAAGACCCTAAATCTCCTTGTCCATGACCTTCTTTTTGCTGACAATGCCTCCCTGGTTGCTCACACAGAAGCAGCTATGCAGCACTTAACATCCTGCTTTGCAGAGGCTGCTGAGCTCTTTGGGCTGGAAGTCAGCTTGATGAAGACAGAAGTTGTCTATCAACCTGCACCTCAGGAAGTCTTCCATCATCCCCACATCACCATAGGCTAATCAGAGCTTAAGTCAGTCCAGCAGTTCAGCTATCTGGGAAGCATCATTTCCTCAGANCATCAATGGTCCACTCTGGCTTCCAATTGGGAGACATGGAGACACAGCATTCATAACGCTACTGCTTCCTTTGAGAACACACGCAGAATCAGTCTGGAGGAGAAAAGACAATGCAGAAAGAACTGTGCCTTGCCAATACCACCTATGGAGACTTTCCACTGTGCCTTTTGCGATCAGACTTGCCTATCTCGCATCGGCCTTTTTAGCCATCAACGTGCTTGCAGCAAGTGTGGGTAGAAGAGCCCTTCCCAAATCTTTGTTCATGTTGCCATGATGATGATGGATACAAAGAATGCAGAATTTACAGTCCACAAGGACATTTGATAGAGTTCCCAAGATAAGGAAGAACTGAGTAATGCCAACTCAGCAGCTGTGCTGAAATCAGCTCTGACTGAGTAAAAGGTAATTCCAGCAGGGGAAGATCATGACCACCAACTCACGGCCCACTGATCTGAGAAATCCATTAACTCAAATGAAGAGAAAGACTGAGAATGCAGACTAAGTAGCAAGAGAAGTGAGACCATCATTTAACCAACAGATGACAGAATAATATTTAATGAGAGAACTATGTCATTAGTAGCCAATAAGCATTAATTTCTTTGTTTGTCAAAATGTATAAATAGTGAAAAGATTTGATAGTCAGTGGTGGGTCTGTGGACCCAGCATGCCAGATGTACCAACAGAAGAGTTGGTATACCACCCCACCACTGAGAAGCTTAGGGTGAAGAAGGACCAATGGTATGTTGCTGGATCCACAGATAGTGACTAACTTCTGCTTGCACTATCTGTCTCCTCACTCTCTCTGTTTCTCTCTTTCCTCTATGCACTTAATGTTAGAAAATAAAGTCAGTATTGTTGAACCAGCATATAGTCTCATTTGAATCCTAATTTGGGCAGAGGTATCTGTCACTAGCCGGATCATAACATGTCTGAATAGATAAGTTGATGTCAAACAACCTCAGGCTGCAAAAGCCTGAAACTAGCTCTAGGGACCTACATGGATCTCAGGTTCACTTCAATTGACTCCTGTGCACCACACAAGGACATTGCTGATGTCAAATGATCTACTTGTCAACTGTTTGCATATCAAGTTGATATCAGACAACCCCAGACAAAATATGTGGGATATTTTCATGTTGAATTGATACTTAGACCTCAGATTACCCCAGTGAAATTCACTGTATTGAAAATAGACTTCAGATGCTACGCAGGAAATAAGGACTGTGATTGACTTTACATGACTCCTTGTGTAGATTATTGTCTCTGATGTTGACCTGAGATTACCCCTTGTCAGGCAATAGGAGTCAGCTGAGCTGCAATGACCTTTGTGCATCTAATTGCTTTTCCCATTGGCCTCAGATGATCTCTGTAGAGCAAGTGATTTCAGGACTGTCCTTGGTTCATACAAAAATAGATGAGCTCAGTTTGTATGTGTTCTCTGAAGTTCATCTAGTCCAACTCTCTGCACAAAAGTTTTAAAATTAGATGGCATTCAGGCCTTATCCCAGCTAAGTTTTGTTTTTTTCCGATAAAGGAGATTTCACAACTTTTCTCAGCAGCCAGTTCCAGTATATGATTACTCTTGTGGTTTTTTTTAATTAATCTAATTGTCATTTCCTTTGTTTCAACCTCTGTCCACTGCACTTCTTGCTGTGGGACTCCTAGAAGATTCTAGCTACAACCTGTGTTGGCTTCACTCCTGCCTGTTAATGTATTTCTCACTGCCAAGAGCTCCAGTTGCTAGACAGTGTTGCAGTGATGAGGCAAGTCTGATGTCAAGCCATGAAGCAGAGGCTTCAAGTCAGGGTCTAGCCAGGCATGGAGCAGGTGCTGACAAAAAAGCAAGCTTGAGTGCCTCAGCTCCCAAGATGAGAGGCAGGGTTCCCTAAAAGACCCTTTGCCATGTGTTCTTTTCACAGTGGCTTGACCCCAGGTTACAGCTGCACTGTGTTGTAGCAGGTGCAGCTTAACTGCTACAAGTGAAGGAGCCACAGGGCCTGAGGTGCAATGAAGGCCCAGACACCCTTTTTACTGCAAAGGAAAGGACCATGGTGCATCAAACTGAGGACAGTAATTTACTTCAGGTGACCCATCATCAAAAAAACATGGACAACACTTAAACGGAGAGAACCTCTGACTGATGTGGACTGGTGTAGCGTTCTTCTCTGTGTATTGTATTTCAGAGAAAAGCAGAAAGCACTACTGCTGGGCATATGCTGACTTCAGCTGGATTAATTTTCTTCAGAGTGGCTAGCATGGGGTTTTGTTTTGTATTTTTGCTGAACATAGTGTGTATAATATGGAGATGTTTTTGTCATTGCTGAACAGTGCTTACACAGAGCCTGTTCTGCTTCTTGTACTGGTAAGTAAGCTGGAGGTGCATGGAAAGGTGGGAAGAGACACAGGCTGGGACAGCTGACCCCAATTGACCAAAGGGGTTTCCCATACTGTATGATATTATGCTCAGTATATAAAGTGGATGGAGAAGAAGAAAAAAGAGGGGAACATTTGGGGTGATGTCTTTGCAAGTCACCATTATATGTGAAGGAGCCCTGCTTTCATCAAATGATTTGCATGCCCATGGGAAGTAGCAGATTAATTCCTTTGCTTGTTTGTGTGGCTTTTGCTTTCATTATTAACCTGTCTTTAAGTCACAAGTTTTCTAACTTTTTCTTTCCAAATTTCTGCCTCATTCCACTGCTGGGAGAGTTAAGTGGCTGTGTGTTGCTTGATTGCTGGTTGGGGTTAAAACATGACAGCATGAATTCCAGGCTGTGCTCAATCGCAGGTAATCACTTCATACAAAACAGGTAAGTCTTTCCTTTTCTATGGTTGCTGTTCAAGGCATTGCACTTGTGCTTGACTGCAGCTAACTGGTCTGTATACAAATGTGATGGTGTTAGAATTAGAACAGGGGTTTTGCTGAAGCTAGAGTAAGCATGGGTAAAGAGGAGGAGAGGGAGGAGGGATAGTTGACTTTTTGGCAGTTGGGACTTGGGGCAGTTTTAACCTGGTTTTCGCACCTTTGGAGTGGGACTGGGGATCTTGGGCAGGTAGGCAGATGGGCCCAGATTGTAAGCTTCCTTGTACTAGCCAATCAAAACAGAAGAAGGGACCCCCAGCTGGGACAGGGTATAAAAAGCTGTTTCTTGCTGGCCTGTATCTGTCTCCTAGGCCAGAGGTACACACCAATTCAGCTGAATTTGTTAAATACAAAGTTTAGTTTTCCTTCAAAGAATGTCCCCTTCTAAATTTTATTGGTAAGTGAGAGCATTTCTCACAATGGTAACTGATCTGTTAATCCCAAAAAGCAAACTAAGTCTCACAATACCTTCCCTTTACCAGCAGCTGTTGAGGAATCATTTAGTGTGGGTAGCTCAGTGTGCAAGCTGAGCTTTGGGGAGCAGGAGCCTGAGCCTGAGGCATGAACTGCTGACCCTTTGCACAAAAAATGGCACAGGGATCTGTGGTGCCAATCAGGTGACCAGACACTTGGAGACAGGAGCTGACAACACTCAGACTTTACCATGCATAGACTGGTTAGGATATAAAAGCCCAAGGTTTCCTGTGTTTGAGGTTCCTTCTTGGAGGCTCCCAGCTTGAGCTGTTATTTTGTTGGTTATTGCACCAAGATCAAATTATTTTAAGGATTGGGAAATTGGAGACTCCGCTATAGAAATCTAGGGTTGAGGCAGTAAAGAAGCCTGGTCTGACTGTGTGAGTGTGGTGTGCTTAGCTGTGAAGGGGCCATAGTCCCAGCTCAGGCAGAGCGACTGACTGTCAGGGTGGCCCCTGGATGGTCAGACAGGGGAGTTTCCTTAACACAGATGTGTGGAGTGATATAAGGAATCAATAACTGACAGAGAACTAACACTAAGAGGGAGCTGATATAACGTAACTGATAGAGAACTAACACTAAGAGGGATCTGATATAATGTAACATAGGGAACTAACACTAAGAAGGATCTATCGATAGGGAACTAACATGAAAGGGTTAATAGAAATAATTGCAGGGGCTTTTGCTGAATCTGTGAAGATAGACTACATGTTTGGGGCCATGATTAACTACAAATATAAAAACAGGGAGTATGCTATGGTTGCTATCAGTACCTGGCCTTGAAGCTTCAAGAAACTAAGATAAATCAGGAAATATGTCAAGAAAGTAAGGCAATTATAAAGGTTTGCTCATTAGGCTGGTTTGAGTTGCCAGCAAAACCAGTTTGAGTTACTTTTTGAGCCAAGTTCAAAAGGACACAGCGAGGAAGACCCACGATCTTCATCCCCAAGACCCCCGAAGACCCCGGCCCAGGAAAAATGGAAGCCACTGCACAAACTCGGATGGGAGGAGCGCAGGGTGGAGAAAATGGAAATTACTTCTTGGAACTAATTAGAATAACCCTGCCTTTTCTAAGAAAATAATGAATATGTATAAAGAAATAATGAATATGCATGTTTTAACTGTTTTTAAACAAACCTGTAAGCACAGAGAGGTGTGCATGTTTTTGGTGGAGCAATCCCCCATGCACCCTGCATGCAGAATAAACGTACCTTCTCTACAACTACCTAGTTGTGGGGTCTTTTTCCACATGTCAGGAGAACTGTATCAGCATGCTACTTGAAAGAACCTTAGATCACAGAATTTGTCAGTGTTTGATCTCCATCAATCTTCTCGGTGGAAGACTGAGATAGTGTTTCACCTGAATATATCTTTAAGCATGAAAATTTTCATTTGCTTAACTTTATTTACCTCCACTACTAAATATAGCTCAATAGTTAACCTCAGATAATCCCTGAGCAACATATGTAATAGATAGATTGATATCTGTTGTGTCTGACCAGCAGATCTGTTTAGGCTCTACACACATTTCGTTAACATTTGGATGCTCTTTTTCAGTGAATTGGATCAGTGATTGATATTGATTGAACTTTGAATCATAAACAAACTTTGACCTCCATATCCTCAGTGCTGGCCACAGATGACCTAAAAAGGTCCAGTGGGACTTTAGTGATCACTCTAGAGATGGTTAGTGATAGGACATTTCAACTAAAGTGAATGTAACTATTAATTTTTACCAGTTTTTTATGAGCAGCAAACTGGGACAGAAATTGAGCTTTGGACTCATGACTCCTACATGTGGGACATGGAATAATATTTATTTTCACATTTTCCCTGAATAATTAACTGAAAGAGTAAGTGACCTCATATGAGTACTTTGTATTGAAGAAGTAAATGATGCTGTTGCATCCTAAGCAGCAGAACAGTGCAATGACCCAACCCAAGTGTGTCTCCCTAACAATATTAGAGGTGGTGGCAGGATATAATCTCAGTTAATGCCCTCTGTCTCACATTTGGATTTTGAGATTTAAAAGAGGCCAACATGTCAAAACTTTATGACATCTGAACAGTGGAGGCTGGCAGCTACCTCAGTAATGTCTGAGCACCAAGCATGTCAGAGCTTAATCTCATTCTATTGACTAGGACAGGTAGTCTGCAACTAAATTCTTATGAACATGAATACAAAGCCAGAGAAGGTAGTTGCAATACCTGCCCTGAGACAGGCTGTCTGATGACTGGCATATGGAGTCCCTGTTTTATTCTAGTGGCTCACTGTAGCTGAAAACTCAACATGTCAATCTTCTGAACTGAGGGATGCAAAAAAGACCTGGCTAATAAAACCACTTTGTATAGCACGTATTTGTTTTTTTCAGCACTGAAAGTGAGGGGGATCACTCTGCCTAACTCACTCATTCTTTTGGGCAAAACCTTAAACATTCATACATTTAAAAAAAAACAGGAAATAGTAAAGGGGCAGTCCCTTTTCTTAACATCATCTAACTCTTGGATTACATTAGTCCTTCTGTTGCAGTATGCGCACTTCTGCACTGTGGTGGTCTTTTCCTTTTCTTCATCATCTTGGTGGTCACACGTTGTAGTCTTCCTCAGGTTAAACTTTTCATCTTATGTCTTGATGCATGCTCTGTCCACTTGTTTTTTGCTATTTAACTGCTCATCAGGCTTATTCTGGCAAAGTTTCCTGTTTTTCTGCTACATTCTGATTGGTTACAAAGTTCTATAGTAATAGGATTAGTGATTTATATATCCTTTCTATCAGTTACGTGATTTAAACATCCTTTCCAGGCATCCTGTTATATGTTAAACAATTCATGTATTCTAATATAAAAAAATGGCTTTCTTATATCATGATAACCCTCAACATGTCACTGGTCATTAAAGGCATAATTTTTTCCACAATTCACATTTAAAAGCAGGCCTAAAGGAAGCCCACAACTTTGACACTGACTTCATTGAAGCCAGGATTTAAACTTAGACTTCACTGTTCAAGTAATATATATATATGTCTCTTCAGCTATCTAACCCTCTTTTTGAACCTTTCCTGCTGTTTTTCTCTCTCCTAAGATCCACTTGCATCCATAGCTTTTGAGTATATCAGAATTTCTGAAAACTTCTATAATTCACTCTGAAGAAAGTGACAACAAAATAATGTCTAAACCAGAATATCTTACTCTGTCCATTCTACAATATAAGATTACTAGAATAACTTAGGTGCTTAAAATCCTTCTAGTGGTTTGTGTCTAATACAACCATCAGACCCCAGACTAAATCTTAGTGTATTAATATTGTATTGGCTTTCATACAAATCGAAACATGGAGTTAACTTAATATTTGAATGATGGACGCATTTGCCATGAAGTACTGCACCTCTTGCTGAAAACACCAAATTACTTTCTGTCAGGTAGATTCACCAGAGTTATTTAAATGCAGCATCAGTATTTCTGGTAGAATCACTGAGGTTCTCTGCTGCTTGGTCCATTAATTGTACAGTAGGTGTAATACAGTAATACAGTCTGCATGAGTGCTAGGGACCATTTTTGTCAGCTGAAACTTGCCCTCCTGGCTTGTGTACACCTACGTGATTCTCTTGATTATTTTGATTTCAAGATTATCCAACCTAACAAAACTTTTCTGACACCTCTGTATTCTGCATGAGTAAAAATGGCCTTACAATAATAAACTCGAGCTACAGAAAATCACAGGTAGCTTCAAGAAAAGATTCAGTTCTTCATCATTAGCCTAAGGAACGTGTATACACTCCAGCTAAAAGTGTGAGAAGTGGTACTATCTAGAAAGGACATTAACAGCATTAACAGCACAATCACAATATAAAAAATTGTAAAGTATTCCATATTTCAAAGAATACCACTCAAGTTTCATACCAACTTGTATTTATTACCTTGAGTTGTATGAAATATGTAAATACTTTTCTCTCCTGAGTTCTACAATATTCCAAATACTTTGTCAGATGTCTTTCATTGTGTGATATGTTTTCACCCAGCTAGAAAGGAAAGCTTCTACTTCAAGTCCTTTTAGAAGCTTCAATTCTCCTATGTATTACCTACTTGACTAATACTTCCTTGGATTTTAGTGTTTCCCTTGCTTTAATAAACTTTTATTTATGGAACATCAGTCATGACTGATAAAATACAAATGTGTAGCCACTGGAAAAGACAAGGTCAAAATTGGGAATGCCTCTCCTCAAGTTAGACAATTATCCATCCTCACACACATCAGTAACTATTGTAGTTTCTTTACTCTGACAAGTATATTGCAATTACAGGAGATAGATAAAATTACTTTCACTGTGAATATGCTTATGAAGAAAAGCCTACTACTGTGCCTGAGTGTGTATGGCACTGTGTGGAGGGAAGAGTTTGGTAAGGGTTGGATTAAAAGACTGATGCTCCCTTGGTGGGCAGAACTAAGGTGATGGAGTTTGACTGAAAGTAAATGAGACTTACTTTCTTCATTTAGTGAAATTTTAACATGGAATAGATATTGATCTAATATTATAGAGTTTTTGGAGAGGTTTTGGAGAGCTCTGATGTACAAATTAAAATGGTGTAGACACATCTATATTACCTATCCTTTAAAAATATAGTAGGTCACTACGAAACAAATTGCACAGGCTAAGTACTAATCCAGAATGGATTTGCTGTCTTTTTCCTCTGAACAAATGTGTACACTAACTGGAAACCTCTCAGATGCCAAGAGAGAAATCAGACAGCTGGCTATTTACCCTCTGTTTGCCAGCATATTTCAGATATTTACTTTCACCAGTATACATTCTTGCTCACATTTAATTAATATAACACAACTATTTATGTGAATAAGGATGAAATGGTGCTTTTTGTGGCCTTTAAAGGTTGGTCCAGATCCATGGAAGCATAAAATACATTAGCACAAGAATAGTTAAAAGTTTTGTACTTTTCTTCATCAACTGTGATTGATTCCTAGGAGGAAGAACTGGAAACCAGCATTTCAGGGGTGCAAAACTCTAATTACTGCACAGCCACTGAAGGTTTTGATTTACTACTATTGACTACCATTAGGTGGGCATCAAGACTTAGTTGCCTTAGGGCATGGCACTGTTACGATAGTAGGCTTACTCTCACATCACTTCATAATGAATAGGATGTATTTTTCAAGGCTCTTCTATATCCTCCTTTGCCATTCTCCTTCACTTCAGTCTCAAACTATTACTCTTACCTATAGCCTTCATTTTACATGGTCCATACTACCTTATCATCTGTAAGTGGACTAACATGTATGGGGCTGAAAAAAAAGGAATGTAATACTTAGCAGGCAGCATAATTTCCTTTGCCTTTCCTGAACCCTCCCTTGAAATTTCTTTCTCAGCTCTTTCACTGGGATTGCAGTCTTCCAGTCAATACCTGGTGTAAGTGCTTAATTCTTATTACAATATTGTTACTGTTTTCTTGACCAAACTGAACCTAAAGTCTCTCTCAGGGGCAGTGACAGAGTGACTCACTGGCTCCTGTGAAACAGGATCACTTACTATGAAACCCCTTCTATTCAGTGTTCCAAGTGTGACCAGAATATTAAATAACATATGAATGCTTTACTTTGGCAGATATCAAGCATTCTCTCTCTGTCCTTTATGGAATGGTGTATCTCAAACAGAATCCTTACCACAGGTAAGGTTCCTACATGACCTTTTTTAGGCAAACCCCTTAAACCTGAAAGAAGCAGCACACACAATTCCTTCCAAAACATGAAGCAAATCTTCACTCTCCAGGAAACCTGCTTTAGTTAGTTAAGCCAACACCCCAGTAAAAAACAATGAAGTACGCATACATCAATCTTTTCATGAACATCCCACATGCTTGTTTGTCACATCTCATCATTTTTTTCTTTTTGTCATCTTTCTTACTCTAAAAATGTTGTAAATGAGACTTTAAGATCAAATTTGTTTCTTCCTGCATGTAAAGAAGGAGTAATATATAGTGCTTGTCTCCTGCTGAAAAATATTAAAAATCTGATGTACCCTTCATCACAGATTGCATTTAAATGCCAAGGGAGTAAATCTCTACACTCAGATATTTATGCTAGGAACAAAGTAACTACATTGTTTTTTGTTGGTATCTTTGTTCCATAAGGGTAGACAAACTAAACAGCTATCTCTTTACTGAAATAATACAGAGGGTAAAAAAGCAGATTTTCAAACAGAAACATACTATTGTCTGACAAAACTTAACTTTTTGGTTTGATCTCCATTTATTGGAGTGTCAAGAAGGCACATAACTTTCACAGAGGTTGTGCCTGGTTTCCAAATATTGCTGCTTTTTGAGATTGGACTTGTACTATGAGAAAACTGGATTACTTTTCTGCAAATCTCATATCCTGGAGATTCTTGGCACCACATCCACCCAGCACTGTTTACATAACCAACTAGTCCAATAGCATGAGTTTAGATTTTTGGTTTTGCTTTCTTGTAAATAAGCAGACTCAATGGCACAGAAAAAAAAAAGAAAAAAATTAAACAGCAACAACAACAATCCTGTCACAAGGGTTTTTGGAGACTCTTATGCCTGTTAGGACATTAGATTATAAACTGCAAATTTGGTGGTTTGCTATGTTTGGATATAAATCCGTTCTTCACTGATTAATCCACCTATGAGAGAGTCTGTGGCCCAAGGGCTTGTGGAATGAGAAATTGTGGACAGGGAAATAAGGGCTTACAAAGAGATCTTGACCCTCTTCTCCTCAGAAAATGGAAATCAAGGGTATACCAGTGACATCTAATTGAACTATCCAAGGTTCACAACATGGAATGAATCATACAGTGCTGGTGCCAGTTTTCCAATTAAGATACTGTAAAATTACCATTTCCTTTAGCAAGCATTTGTGTTACTAAAAAAGGGAAAATGAATCCCCAAACAATCCCCAAACAAAATCCCCAGCAATACCACCCTTACTGAAGCCTCAAAACTGCTGCAAGCCCAAAAGTCCTTATGGATGTTTACTATCCAGTTGAGGAAAAGACAAAATATATATGCAAATATCAAGAAAGCAAAGTCTGTGGTAAGGAGAAAGGTGAAGATGGCTAATGAGCTCTGAAATGTGAATTACATAAATCACTTTTGAAGAGCAGTTGGTAGGTGTGAAAAGTACCTTTTTTTATGATTATTTTTATTTTTTCAGAACTACTGCCTTCCAGTAATTTTTGATGTTTGGATTTATTACATCTACTTTCTCTCCCTGGAAGAGCAGAACTGATGTTCATACACAAATTACAAAATGTCTTTTAGAACTTCATGAAACCTGTTCCAAATATTGTTGGTCACTTCCATTTTCCAAGCTCAAGCTTATGCAAAAATGTTTCCAGGCCTGATGGTCTTTTTATCCACTAAGGAGTAGAGATGGAACTCTACTCATCATTTCTTCTTATACACCATTTATTAGATACTGTATTTTATTTATCTTTCTGTCTTGAATTTGCAGCTGCATGCATTTTACTTCATTACCTAGTGTAAAGTCCAAAAATGCAGATATTAACTAGTCATTTCTGGTAGTGTGCCCTCTACTCAAATGATAAGGCAAAAGGAATAATATACTTTCATCTTCTTTTGCTGTTCTAGGCCATGCTGAATTGGAACATCCCAGGAAAGAGAAAGACTCTTTCTCTGCTATCTCAATCTTCAGTTCCAGTCCCCACCTATATGCTGAAGTCAGGTTAGTAAAAGGGTTATGGCACCAAGGTCCCATGCTGACTCTATGATAGCTTTTATTTGAATTTCTCCATTATCTGAACAGCTCTGTTTACCAAACCTATTATCCCTCCCCTTTGGCTTTAAAGTTGAGAAAGCAAAAGCAACTTCTTTAATGGCCCACAGATTGATGATTAACATTTTACATGTCCCTAGTAAGGCTGGTAAGTAAAAGAACCGCTTTTGGACAGTGAAAATACCAGAGCAGGAGTCAACTTATTAAGTTATACTGCTTCATTAATCACAATCTTTTTCTTATTGCATTGCTTAAAGCCAAATCCATTCTACTTCTTTGGAATGATTTAGATCAAAACTAAGTGCTCTTAATGCACCTTTGACATCTGGCCTAGCAGCTGGCAATCACTAATACTGCTCTTAATAAATGTCAGGAGCCACATTTACTGTGACCATTCTGATTTAAGCTACTGTAGAGGGCAATGAATTACCTTAAAGGAGGTTCTCTGAAAGTCCTAAGTTTTATGCTGGATCCCCTGCCAGCCCCACCACTTCATGAGTATGAAAATCAGACAATTGAACTGATTAGACTTCGTCACTCCTGGAGTTTCACTGCTTTTAACTTTGGGATGTAATGATGGCAACACCATGCTAAGTGCCTCTCCTGTCAGGGGGAATAGGGTTTGTCAGCTCAAATGAAGCACCCTTTCTTGTTAGCTGAAGACTGCACTGCTTTGCAGTGAGAGGAGAAATAGAATGAGCATGATTAGTACCACTATGAATGCAAACTATTTTCTTTCAAGGCTTTTGAAGGTGATAGTCATCCAGATGTATGTATGTATGTATTAATTGTAAGTTTATGACTAAAAAAGGTTGGGTTTAGTTTGGATTTTTTTTCCCGTACTTTTTTCTGTGAAGTTCTTTAATGGCTATGAAAAACTACTAATAACAACAGTCCAAAAACCTTGTTCCCTTCTGTTTCCAGACTGCATTATATTTGGAGGCAATTGTTCCTCTCTGATGAAGGTGCAGTGAGAGGAGAGTTTTCCTAGCAGTGGAAGCTGAAGAAATAGGAGCTGATCAATGAAACTGTCTGTTCCACATCTGGGAGGACATATTAGAGTTCTCAGCTTTCCAGATACTGTGTTGTCTACTTTAGTTTCCTGTTGTTTTCCAGTGCCCTCTCATGTTGTCATCTGTTTCTGACTCTCTGACTTGGAAAGAATCTAGGACATGGGACAAAGACAAAACTGAACAGCAGTTTAAGTGTGGCTGTGACTTCACGGACCCTTCCCAACTGAAGTGCAACACAGAATCCTTTTATTAAAGCTGCCATGAGTATATATACCCTTCCCCTGGAAGGCAGTTCCATTAACAGAGGTGGTTACATAAGTGGAGGTTGTTACTTTAGCATAGGCGGCTACATTAACAGAGACAGTGACATTAACGGCGGCAGTTACAGAGGCGGTCACATCAGCATGAAATATGTGACACTCTTCACCATTCAGTCCTGAGCCCATCCAGGGATCATGCATAGTTGGTGACCTCTTCTCGCAGGCATAGTGCAAACTACAGTTCCCATCTTCCCAAGCGGCAACCAACCTGCAAAGAACCCTTTTCCTACATTTAAGAGTCTTTATAATGACTTGGCCATTCTCAGCCTGAAGGCTTTTGACAGAGGCATCAGCTTCCTCCACAGATGTTATGGTCAGAAGAGGCCATTTTATGCTTTTGTTCGGACCCACAAGAACAAGAAACTCCTGCCCAGCATTGCCCTTTCTATTGAGCAGAACTACTGTGCTCATTGGCTCGTTGTGGCATCTGCAAGGATACTATATGCTCTGGGAGGAGGCTGTTTTGACACAGTTCAACCTAGAAGCTCCGACTGGTACTTCCAAGGAAATCTCAGTGTGAGAGATGCGAAGACCTTTGTTTAATTCATCAGCCTGTGAACCATATGGTGTGGGGGACCAACATGTATTCACTGCTGCCGTTCCCACAATCAATAACATCCAGAAAAGGGGCTGTGGATGCTGGTGATCTGAGCAATTTAAATGCCAGGAGCTGCTTTCAACAAAATGTTAGGACCAGAGACAGAATTCTCACATTAATGAGAAGAATAAAAGACACTTTGGGATATTTTGGTCCAAAAAAATGCAATTCATCTTTGCCCACTGAGAGAGCAGGCAACCCTGGAGAACATAAAATTATAGAATTATTGAGGTTGGAAAAGACCTCTAAGATCACTGAGTACAGCCATTAACCCAGCACTGCTATGTCCACCAGTAAACCATGTCTTCAGATGCTTTTTAAGTACTTCCAAGGAATGGGACTCCAGCACTTCCCTGAACAGTCTGTTCCAATGACTGATCACCCTTTCAGTGAAGGATTTGCTCCTAATATCCAACCTACACCTCTCCTGGCACAGCTGATGGACATTTCCTCATCCTGTCACTTGTTACTTGGGAGAAAAGGTTGACCCTTACCTGGCTACAACCTCCTTTCATGGACAATAAGGTCCTGACTGAGCCTCTTTTTCTTCAGTTTAACCACCACCAGCTCCCTCAGCTTCTTCTCAACAAACTGAAAAACATAGGGAAGGAAGAACAGTGTTGTGTCTTATTCAGGAATGTTACAGTCTCCCAGTGGCATTGATGAGCAAAGCCTATAGCTGAGTTACATGGCACACAGTTTCTGAGACCAAAGCGTCAATTCTGGAACTTACCCAGATGTTTCCATGAGGATCCATCCATACTCTCTATCTGCTGAGGTTCAGCATGTGCATGGAGGTATTCAGCCAGATGAGATGAAGTGAATGTTTCTTCTAATGTTTCTTTTGGTTTCAGATGAGTGATGCTATAACTCTATCTTTATGGGCTATCAGGGCTGCAGTTAAGAAGTAGGCGGCTATGAAAACTACTTAATGAAGTAATCTGAATTCCATAAGGAATGGAATTGAAAACAGGTTCACTGAATGCACTTTCAGGGTCTTCTGTTTACAACTCCCTTCCAGGGCTAAAAAGCACTGCCATAGGGGCAATAACACAGACCAGCACTCTGAAAGGCTTATGTTTGTTCCACGGGCTAGAAATTCCTGCTTAATATAGAATTTTCAATAGCTAAGATCAGTGAAAAAAGACCATCATATGTGATGATGAAAGATAATGAGATAAAAATTTTTCCATGTGCTCTGAATGATTCTTTGGCACCATACTAATCTCATGCTGTTTGGCCAAAGGCAGATGAGTAATAAAATTCAGCAAACTACCTTCCTAAGACAGAGAGTTTTTTTGTTCACTCTGTGGGTTTGTGCAGCCAATGTCTGGATTTCAGTGAAAGACTTTTTTAGCTTAAACAGACTGAATTTATGCAGAGAATCTTGAATGTTTGGTAGCAGCTGTAAACATTTCTAACCTGCCATCACTTTAATTTACACTTAAAGTTATAGAATTTCTCTATGCATTTATTTAGGTAAGTTTTTATGTTAATATGATGTTTTCTGCCACTGATTTCATCATGGTCAGGTAAACCTGATTTCATAGTAAATATGGGTTCATATTCCTATAAAAAGATTGCTCCTTACTCAAATACATCAACATTTCCTTGTTTCCTGCAATACTGTTATTCTGCAGTTTACTTACAAGTGTTTTCTAAGGAAATCAAGTGAAAAAATGTTATTATTTTAAAATCTCTATTTAAAAAACCCCACAATGATGATATTTGAGACATATGATTACATGGGTAATTTTTCTATTTAATATTGGAAAACCACAATTTCTAATGAAAGAAAATGGATTGCTACAATGTGAAGCATTCCATCACTTTGCTAGAGACAGGATGAAATAAATATTTTTTACTGTGAGTTGAGAGTAGTGTGTCAGTGACTTTCTGTGTTGCAACACTGCTCCATATTGGAAAGAGCATTACAGCAGCTCAGATCCAAGTCCAACACAATACTGGAAACAGAATCTCTTGGAAAACAGCCTAAAAAGATACAATAAAAGATGCTTTTATTGCCTCAATCTCAGCTAACAGAGACCCATCATTGCTTCAGGTGGTTCAAGTATGTAAATTTAAAGTAGAAGAATCAGTGCTTTTGATGCAGGCCCTTGATGGGCACATTTGGATCACTTTTGGTAGTAAATATCGAGTTGTATACAGTCATTAAACAACTGAAGAAGTTTAAACAGAACTTCTGTTGTTCATCTTCTGTGGTGTGTGTTCTGATACCTAGACTTTCTAGGGAATGCCATAAAAAGACATACCATTTTCTTTTAAATTTTTTGAAATAATGCATCATATAGGTAAAATTTTCTATTACTTTTCAATGCACTATTCCTTGAAGGAAAACTGTGCCTATGGGAGAATTTTGAGTACTGGATTTAGTTACTTTTTTTTTTTCTTTTGAACTTCAGTCACAAATGCCCTCAAGTTGTTTTAGGGCAGATAACATCTTGCCTAGGGGCTTAAGGTTCAACACCTCTGAAAGCGCAAAGCATATTTTCATTGCACTCACTGAATGTTATCAAATTAAAAGAAAATTGTCAGGTTTAGATTTCCTATTTCATAGAAAGATTTTGAAATCTTTTGGTTTGGTTCACTGGTGTGTAAAAGGCATGATATCTCTGCTTTGCTAGTGTTTGGAGAAGGTGTCAATGGTGCACATTTAGTACAGCTGGATATCCTTTAGCATGCAGCATTGAAGGTTAGAAGTGACAACTTTAGATACTATTTTGTGAACAGCCACAGGTTCTCAGCATCCTGTTTCAGTCAAATCACAGGATTCCAGGGTTTTCCCTTATGCAGGTAAATGCTGTTAAAGTTGAGACTAACCTGCACAGAACAAGAAAAATGACAGCAGAGAGAAGAGTGTATTTCATTAATAAACCATATGACAACAAAATAATGAGGTAGTCATTGGCAAGATAATATTTGTTTATTTGAAAACATCTGGAAACCTTAGAGTGAAGACAAAGACAGTGCTTATACCTTAAAAGTGATAAGAAATAGCTATATATATATATACAGATGTCAAACCATCTGCTTGCCTAAAATGAGTAGTCAATGATTAGAGTCAACATCCCCAAAATACAGTGTTTAAACTTGGTGGTGTTCTCATTTTCCAGTAGGCCTCTCAATTACCTATATAATGGTATTTTGATTTATGTTTTGGACTGAAAATATTTATTTCTTAAAGCTGCATTTTTCTGCACAGCTTATGGCTGCTAAAATGCTCTGCACTTCCTGAAGGTGCATGGGGACCTACATTCAGAGAGTTATTTAAGCACATGTTTAGCTTTATTTTCATGGAGAAGGTATTGATTTCCTTGTATAAGGCTTGAGTTTAAAAAGCATGTGCAAGACAATTCCACTGACTTTCCACAGATTCTTCAAAAGATTTTCAACCTCCCCTCTGTTATGAAACAGGGAGGGTAGAGAAGATAATTAATAATATAGGTGGTAAAGGGCCTTTGGAAGAGACATAAATAGCGGAGTGACATTGAAATGTAATTATTTTTTAAATAACCCTGAAATACAAGTCATGGCAGTTCAGTGTTCATAGCAGGCAAACATATGAGATGAGGAATAAAAGGGAGAAATCTTCTATTCCCCCTCACATCTGATGGAAGTGTCTCCAGAAATATTTAATATGAAGTATACTGTGCACAAAAATAGTTTGCAACCTCAAAAAAATAAATTGTCTTTTTTTTGAGTCAAGAAGATAGGCATATTGATTAGGGCAGCATAGACTCTTACAGAAAGCAAAAGTAGGATGAGCTATCTCCTAACATTATGACCTCACTACCAGCTCTTTTATTTTCCATTTGATATAACAGTGCTCCTGAGAGCACTGCCACAAGAAAAAAAAAAAAAGAGGGAGCTGTGGGAATTACAAGCTCAATAAATTACAGATCTAACCTCTAGGCCAACAGTAAATGTTATTGGTAAGAGAATAATACCAGCATATATTTGCTAAAACATCATTAGTCATCAGCTGTCACAAAGAAGCAAAGGATATACTAAACCTTGCCTATGTCAGTCACTGAGCCATTCAGAGGAATGTTGCAAAGCTTATTGATCATAATTGCAATTTTAGTGATGCTGTCTTTACAACTGAATGCATTTTTGAATGTCAAAACGGAACAAAAACAGGGGGATGGAGGGTGAAATTTTTAAAGCCCTCTGGTAAGAGCCCTTTTTTAAATCTGAAGAAATTCCAGACAGATTCAGTATTTGCCCAAAATTGCTATTGGCTAATTAGTTGAAATAGAAGTGTCTTACACAACAGCTTTATTAGGACTGGGCTGAACCTACTGATTATTGAAGTGTTCTCTAAAGCTCTAATGCAGTTACTGTTGTGAGGATTTTGAAGGGAAATCACAGCAATTATTTTTAAATTACTGATAGTGTCCAATGTGTTTACTCTCATACATGTAAAATTTCCTAATTTCATACGAAGTGTGAATGTTGCATGCTTAAACTTTCTATGGACACTTGAACACCAGCACATGTGGCCCTAGATTACTCAAAATGTCCATATTCTGGAGAAAGATATTAGGAGGAGAAGGAGGAGGTAACATAAGATTCCTGAGAGTAATGCAAACAGGACCAATGCACCTCTCTGGCAAAATAAATTGACTCCTTACAGGTAGAATGCCCAGATGAAAGACTTGCTCTTTCTTAAGAATCATAGCTACATACACATTTCATACTTATAATGCAACTTTATACAGGGAGATCAGTGTACATCATTGTACTTGTGATCTTTTAATTAAATTTAATTCTGACTTGCAATCTCTTTTTGAATTGGGTTAATTTCTCCTGCTGGTTTACCTTTAAACTGGTACATTAGAATAAAACCCTTGGGTTTTATTTGGATTGGAGTCCCTTCATAAGGACTAATTGAAGCTCTTAAGTCTCCTGTAAATCTCATTTCTCTCATATTTGCAGACCAGTAAAACTACAGTAAAACTTCTGCATAAATAGGAAAGCAGGCAAACATCTTACAGCAACATAAGCAAGGCCTATAATACCAAAATTACAGCTGCACCTGCAGCAGAACAAGTCAGTCTTTGTCCTCCAAAAGGAACATGCAATCCAGTTTTCAAAGCATTTTTTGTAAGATTTCTCTTGGGTATGTAGGTGGGAAGTGAGATGAACAGAGAAGGAGTAAGAAGGGAGAGAGGCAGAAAAATTGCTTAGCCAGATTTTGATTTATCGAATGCTATTGGACTATTTTTAGGATGTTGATCATATTTCATGAGACAGTTTCTGTTCCAAAGATGTTGCTCAAAGTGCATGGTATGTCATGGTTGAATACACCTATGATACACCATGATGCATGGGTTTATAATCAAGTGAACACCTGCAAGTATATAATTCTTCTGGGACTGAAAGCTGCTGTTATTTTGTATTGTTTTGTATAATAGATTTCATAATTGTCTTTCTTGAAAGCCTATATTCATCCATCTATCTTCAAGAACCTACAATGTGTAAAATGTAGATGTTGGGAAATAGTTAACAGAGCAGGGTCATGGGT
>VWZF01003860.1:0-7500 GCA_013396755.1 Sclerurus mexicanus
GACGTAGGACAAACCTCTGGTAATATGACTTGAGCTGCTGGTAAGACAGTCTGACCCACTGGCAGAGTAGGCTGAGCTTCTGGCAGCGTAGTCTGAGTTGCAGTTGACACAGTCTGTGTTACTGGTGGAGTAGGATGAACCTCTGGTAACATAGCACGAATTGCAGATAACATGGTCTGAACCACTGGTAGAGTAGATTGAATCTCTGGTGGTGTAGTTTGGGTTGCAATTTCTATAGAACCCGTAGTTTCAGTCTGGGTACCTGACTCAACTAGAGTGTTTTCCATTTCAGTTTGGGTTCCTGCCTCAACCACAACCTTTNGTGTCATCAGAAATTGAAGAATGTCCCACTTCTTGCACAAAAAAGACTTGAATTAAGAACAAAATTAGTAAAATGGACATTGTTTATATCTTCTTCTTGATGTTCCTAAACAAAACAGGTGTTTATATAAACCAACTCAGGTTTGGCAGTTCTCCCGGTAATGTTCTTAAACAATGATCGATATTTACCGAACAAGCTACTACTGACCAAAACAATAGGTTATGTTTATATGAACCTGGCTGTCTTCCCAGAAAATGTTCCAAAATATACCAGGTTAACCAAAACACCTTGCCCACATTCTCCACCAAAAGCGTGTGGAGGTTTGGGTTGCCTCCCTGCCAAAACCCAACGGCAGCCACACAGATTCCCCCTCCCCCCCAAGAGAAAAGGGAAAAAAAACCCAAAAGAGAATTGTAGCAAAAATATATATATATTCACCTATATTACAAATATATACAATCAAACACTATGAATCTACAGAATAAGAAACCCAAACAACTCTGAAAGGGAAAAGGGGGAAGGGAAAGGGAAATGGGACAAAAATGGGTAGGAACAAAACAAAAACAGATATACACACAGTCGTAAACTCAGGGAAAAGCTCAATAAGTAGCTAATACAATAAAATCTCACCAGAAGTAACTTTCCTTAAGAGAAACAGTAGAGATCTCCACCTCCGGACGACTGAGGCTCCAGTTTCTCCGACAGGCCTCAGCTCACATAGATAAGAACTAAGCCGACACAGAGACCTGATGTCCTCCCCAGCACACGAAAGGAAGAGAGAGCAAAAGAAGGAGGCAACTCCCCAATCTTATATACTCCTGATTACGTGAAGGAATGGTGTGGAATACTTCCTTAGTTATAACCTGGTTACTAGGGAAGGCCCAGACCAAAACCAAGAAAACCCAACCACCACAAACAGGCACTAGATATTCAAACCAGATTATTTATTTAGGTGTAATTTGCTTAATAAAGTACTATGTTATTTTGATCTTCAGGGAGATGGAGTTGTCAACACACTACTCTGAAATGTAGGTCTCAGATATTCTTGCATTCCTTTGAATGCTATTTTGATTATCAAGACTTCTCATCACAGGCAAATGTCCTGCCTTCATTCAAGATCAGAGCTGAAATCAATAAAATCTGAGCAGGTTATGATGGGCACACACTTAATGAAGATAATGGCAGGATACAGCAAGCCAAATAACAAAATTTGAGATACTGTGCATCAGCTTAGAGAGGTGTATGTGGCTTTGGTGCCACATCAATGCTAACAAAGGTCCATCGGTAACAGTAGTGAGAAATATTTTTTAAAGTTCGGCAGTTTGCAATAGTAATAATCATATGTCTATGATTATAATCTGAAAGATGATTGAGCCCATTATAAAGATACAAGACTTAATTGTTGCAAGCATGCATTGTCATTTTTTAAGATAATAGTATTCTAATTTCTGTCTTCAAGAGACTGTAGAACAAAGGTGTCTGAACAACGTCTGAAGTGGCTGAAGGAACGCTGATGTTTTCCATACCTTCATTCTCCAACTCATGCATTGGTCAAAGTGCCAAGTTGGGCCATGCTGAAATCTTGAAGGAAATGTGTAAAGTTATGTGAAAGACCACTGGTAGTTGTTCATTAAAAGGCAAAGTGAAGTCTGCAAAGAGTTGAATTACAGTTCTTAGTATAAGAACCACTTCTTTGAGTTCAAGGAAGTACAATGAGTACAGATTACAACAAGTGGATCTCAGAGCAAGTCAAGTGAAATGGGATTCTACCTTGGAGCAGAAGGGCCCAGACTACTTCACCCCCTCTTAGGGAAAAGAAGAGATGGAGTTCTGGTTCTAAAAGCAACGCAGTATATTTGAGAAATACAGCTCTCCTGGTACTCATGTTTTTTTTTGTATATTATGTATGTATAATATTCTAATGATTTTGTGCTTTAGGGTCCAACGCAGCCTGTTGGTATTGATAGGGAATTAACTTACTAGGTGAAATATACTCTGGAACTATCTTAGCAGGATGTTTCTTTCTGTGATTTATGCAATTCCTGTTGTCTCCAGTGGTGAAAAGGTGGCCTGTATTGGAGTCAGCTTCAGTATTAAGAGGAAGTAATTTATACTCAGCAATCACTGTTATAAGCACAGTGCAAATGGGACCTACTTCTTGTTCTTGACTTTTAAACACTATTTTTCTGTAAATGCACACAAACTTACAGAATAGGTTCAGTAGGAAAATTAATTTAATTATTCCAGGAGAAGCATAAAATTTTGGTAAAAAGTCAAGAACAATAGATTTAGCTTTTTATTTTTATGAGGTATTGAGTTTTCTGTATGTAATGCATATGTACCATAAATTAATATTTTCTGTCATATTTTTATATAATACTTTAATCTAAACAGTGCTGTGTTGAGCTTTGGGACTTCTACTCATTTTCCATGTATTTTTGCTTTGCTCTAAGTTTTGGTGTTAGTGTTTCATTAATACTTTTGAAGTGCACACTATAAAAAGATGTTTGGTAAACAAATTTTGATCAAATAGATCCAGGAATCTTATTCTTTGACAAGGTGTAGAAGTCAATATAATCTGAATTTACACAGAGTTTTTAATGTTGTGTCTTAGACAGTCATGAAGAAAATACTTTCAAAACTTAAGGCTAATGAGAATTAATGTTTGTCTATAGTTTGGCAGTTTCTCTGTACACCTCAATTATTCCTTTTATGTTAATAAGGATTTAGCGTAATCAGTGATAAGACTGATATTCAGTTTGCTCTCTTTTTAATTATTAAATATTTTTAAAGCAAAAAAAAAAATTCAAACTAGTCAAATTTTTCTGAAGTAGAAATCCAGTTATTTTTAAAAATCCCTGTTCAATTTGTTAGAATATAGTAGTAACACTTTGAAATCAGGTGTAACAGAAACGACCTGGGTGGTTGTTTGTTTGTTTGTTTGTTTGTTTTTGTGGGTTTTTTTGTGGTTTTTTTTTTTGGTGTTATGTTTTTTTTTGTTTTGTTTTCTATGAAAGGAAAGGAGGGAAAAATCAGCAAAGTAATTAGAGTAAGCTCCTGAATGAGATCTCCATATACAAAACCTAGGACAAATTTTCCTGTTGTGTTACCATATTAGAAGGATTTACTTATCATTTCAGACTCAACCAACCACTGAAGTTCCTCTGCTCTGCTCCCCTAAGTGGTACCAGATGAAAAACTGTGGAAAAATGAATGTGAACTTTCAATCTTTTTTATTTCCATTTTGGGAAGGACATTTCCTATTTACTTTATAAGGTTAACCCAGTAGGGGTAAAAAGAATTGTTTTGTCAGAAACATCGAACTGTGGATATGTAGTCAAAAGACTACTGATTAACAAACTCATGCAGGATGAGACACAATGAAATCTGAATTTCTCCCTTGTTTTAAATATCAGACTATAGGGAATAGTTCTCTCTCTTTGACCAATAGTGAACCAATAATTCGTGTTTTCTTTTTATGAATAATTCAACCTTTGACACAAGAAACCTCTCAGATGGAAGCTTTTCAAAACAAGCATATTTCTGTGAAGGGATCTGACTCGAGGAAGAGAGTTCCTCACCAGCTCAGTTAAGCAGGAAATATGTAATTACATGTAATGCATATTTAATAAAGCAATTTTTCAGTTCTTCCTATTATGAAGTTAAAAATTGATTTGTTGAAACTTACTGGAATGCAAGGGAAAAGAAAGTGATATAAATAAATAAAAATAATAAAAACCTCTGTGGGATTACATCTACACAATATTTCTCTCTTGTATTCTTGCAGACTTCTTAGGTTCACAGAATAATTGATATTGTCCAGTGCTAACTCCTACCGGGATATCTGCCCAATCATTGAGGGATCCTAGTGTCCTGTGGCCTTTGTTAAAGGAATTCTCAAGAGAGGATTACATTTTCTCATTGCTTTATCAAACTCTGATTCACCGTGTGATGACTCCATAGTTTATTTAATAGTTGTCACATGAAGACTAGAAAAAGTATCAATAGAGCATCTTCAAACAAAACAAAACAAAACAAAACAAAAAACAAAACAAAACAAATTGTTATTTTTATATCCATTCTGTGTAGTATTGATTCTTTGGAAAGTTAGAAAAAGTTTATCTTATCAGAAATGTTAAAAAACAAACTTTGAATTAGAAGGACTACATGAAGAAGAATTCAGAAGAATTGCCATGTTTTACATTTGAATATTGGGAAAATCCTTTTCCATGAATGCGGGAATCAGTGCCATCTGGTCTCTTGAATCATCCCAGCAGAAAATAATGTGTTCTTCTTGCCATCAGTCATAACTTCATATTCATTATCTTATTAAACAAAGAAAAAAACAAACAAAACCCCTTCATTTTCCCAACATTGTCATATTTTCCAGTGAATGAAAGCCAGCAACATACCCCTTTTAGCATTAGTCTATGGCTATTATAATGATAGTTGTAGTTTTGCTTTGTGGAGATCGTTTATCTTTGTGTACTGTGCTATGTTATGGGAAAGAGATGTGTAATATTCTAGAACTATACAGCTGTCAACTTCCTGGGCTTTTCTTGGTAAACAACTTGATTAAATTAGATGCTATGAGGAACACTTTCGCTGGCCTTTTGCTGATAAGAGTTGATATGTTTGTTGGCTATTTCTCTTCTGGGCCTCTCCCCGAAGTGATAACTTTGGAAAAATATGTACTATGGCATTTTGTATACAGGAAATAAATCATAAAATTGAGAAGAGCTATTTAATTTAGGTGAGCCACACCTGTTACCTATCTGTATATCCTCAGCTTGGCATTAAAATGTTAATTGAGCATGACCGCAGGATGGGCCCAATCGTCCTGCTTTGGAGTATCCTTGACCCTAATGTGAAATGGTACAGTTTGACTAGGAAGCAGAACTGACATTCCAATCAACATATTCTTTTTCCACCACTGATAAGGTAGCAGGACTTTTACCATATTGTCAATTGTACAAGTTTTAGAAATTTAGTTTTATGTAATTTAGCGTGTGTACAGTTCTAATTTTTGCCATTACAAGAGCACGATAAAACCATAGCTGGCAGATTTCCAGAGTTAAAAAAATTAGCATAAATATACCGAGGTACTTCCCACATATTGCATAAATATCGGTTCCCTACTTTCCTTCCATTTCTTCATACCCTTTTTCCATTTCTCCATACCCTTCTTTGTAGAAGACCCCTGGGAAAGAGTTGACCCACTCAGCCAGCCACTGGGGAAAGGAAAGAGCCCCACAGAAATTGTTGTTCAGACAGTTAGGCCATTTCATGCTGCTTGGAGCCTCCTTCTCAGGTGCAGTCATCTCCTTCTCTGACAAGTCCCTTGTGTCCATCACTACTTGCCTCCCTTCACCCCATTGCCCCAAGTGCTAAATAATCTGCTCTCCCAGCAGGAGGGAGTCACAGCAGAAGACTAGTCAACATTTATTTTGAGAGAACTGTACTTTTATAAAGCATCACAGAAAAAAATGTCAGTAATACCGACGTTAAGACGTAGCACATAAAGTACACAAGTGTAACTTAATTTTTGCACATATGACTTTTGCTGTTTAAATGTAAGACTAATTAACATTTGTGATAGGCCAACTTAAAGAAGAGCAACTATGTGTGCACATTTGTTTCTCCCTCCCACTCCCTCTCTCTAGGTAAAATTGCAGCTGGTGTGGACATTGTCTCAATGTGATCTTCAAAGAGTGCTGGGAAAAGACATAGGTGGTCTTTATAAGATAGTAAATTTTCAGTTGGTTCACAATGAAATGATTTAACAAGGACAACATGTTTTGTCCCTGGTTAGAAAGATTGGAACCTATATATAGAAACTTAAATAGATTTGATTTCAAACTCCCTTATCTTAAAATGTTTAGAAATAGGAAGATTTTCATGATTTATCACTTGAAAGCCACCAAATCTCCTGCTGGCAAAAATGAAGTAGCAGTACATACCTGTTAACTCCATGTTCTGTCCACTTGTAAATACAATAATTGCGGAATTTTACATATGGGAAGTATGTTTTAGTCATGTTTTAAACTAATGCTTGTTTTCTAATGCCATGTATACCTTGGCATATATGCAAGAAGAACAGATTTAAACTAAGGATGACTTTATTGGCTGAAGCTGCTCAGTGCATGGCAGCAGGTTAACAAGTTCATATGGCCTTTCACAGAAAGTCTTCACAGGTTTCAGGAGGTATTTAGTTTCTCAGAGCTGTCTTTCAAGAGTACCACAAAAGTTAATCCAACGTACAGTAACCTCCCCACAATGTGAAGGCAATCAATGAAAGCCTTGAAAACCACATGTGAGATCCATGGAAAACTAGCAGAGATGATGTTCATCATCTGGTGCAAGGGCTGTTTGAAAATGAGAACTGGCCTGTGAACACCCTCAGCTGATTGTTGAGCCTGATGAAGTCTGTGTGAGGAATGACTTGTATTACTCAGCTCTTTACCACTGGACAAAGAAGGTATGCAACTTAAGAATGATGTCTTTTCTTTGCTGTCTTCTATGCAGTAAAAGCACCGTATGGTCTTCACAACACCAAGAAAATGAGGAAGATTTCTGTTACACTATAGCTATCTTGGAAAAAATAATCTCCTACAGGACACTCATTGCATCTTGGGGTTGCTGTGACCAGTAGTAACTTATTATGACCAGAAAGTTATTGTCAGCAGGGTACAGTATGGAGATATTTTGTTGCGACAGCTGAGGGGAGCACTCCTCCTCGCCACCCCCTCCACCCACGTGGTCCCCGACATGTGCCGCGGGAGAGAGACACACTGAGACCACAGGGGAGGGTGCAGAGAGAGAGAGTTTATTGAGTACAGGTCAGGGTATTTAAAGGTTTAACAGCCAATGGGGAAGGGGTTAACTAAAGGCCAATGAGAGGACTTCACCTGGCCCTACAGGAAAGAATTCCTGCATACTAAGTAGGGGGACAAGGATTCTCCCAAGGGGTTTCTGGGAAGGAGAAGGGAAAAAAGACAGGGAATCTGTGTTACAATACAGAGAAAGCTTCTACTGTTAAGCCAACTCCCACATTTTGTGGCTGTTTTATGTTGTGACTGTCACTTACAAATGCAGTGGAGGGAAGGTCTCTCTGCATGTGATGTGCATGAATGATATGTGCATGAATTTGTGTTTTCGTAATGTGTTGTTAATGTGTA
>VWZF01003860.1:12500-45000 GCA_013396755.1 Sclerurus mexicanus
GTTGTTTTCACTTTTTTTCCCCCTGAAATTTTCAGCTGTCCTACCACCATCAAAGTGGGAAGTTTGCAAGTTCCCTTTTCAGAGTGATGAAATCAAAAGTCTGAACCTTTTAATACCAAAAACTTTAGGGACCAGTAATAGAACGCATCAGAAAAAAAAACCAAAAAAACAAAAAAACAAAACCAAACAACAAAAAACAAACACATTATTTTAGAGTTATTAACCTGTGTGAATAAATTGGGAAATTTTAATCAGATTCCATTTTTTCCTAGTTGAATTTTTTTAGTAAATTTTTAGTCAAATTACTTTGGTTGTGCTCAGCTACATCTCAGTTTCATGTGCATTTTACATCTTTCTGAAGTTGAAAAAATTCCTTCTGTGATAAAATATCCCAAAGACAATGATTTACTTTTTTTTGTGTGGGGTGTTCCCCAGCACCCCTCCCCAGTCCTGTCCAATCATTGGATATCTTGTTGTCTGGCTGAGAATATCCTTGCCCATCTATATGGTGTTTGACAGGGCTAAGCCATTCTGGTCATCTAACTGATGCTGGTATAATAGACTGGCAAAGTAGCATAGGAGATCGGTTCAAACAGGTTTGGTTTTGTTCTTGCTTTTCTTTTACAAACACGAGTTGGAACTGTGAGAATCATAATTTGGAGATTACAAAAAGGAACAGTTTAATGTCAGAAATGATACATGAAAAGCTCTCCCAATTTGGAATATAACTGAACAGTGCCTTTGTGGATGAAATTAAACTCTTTCAGTACAGCACTACCGGTAAGCAAACCATCACATATACATGCAACCCTTGGGTGAGGCACTACACTCTGCACGTGACTGTGCCATTGCGCATAGTGATGTCTATAGAGTTCTGTATGACATATGCTGTGAAAGTATGTATGGCTTGCAACTACTAATTTTTACAGTATGTCAGAAGGCGATTTTTATTTTTTAATTGAGAGATCTGGAGCATCAGTAAAGTTCATTTGTTTATAGACCTTTATTTGGAAAGGTTTTCTGTGTCTTTTTTTAAACATTACCAGGAAAAAAACCCATTAATATTGGGTTTGATGATTAAATTGGAGGCTACAGATCCACCTATTTCAAAGAAGGTGTCATGATTTTTCTTGAAAAGTTCTTATATTAGGACATTTAAGATGTGGAGCATTATTTACTCTTAACTATTTTGAAATATATTAATAAAAAAAGTTCAAATTTTTTAAAAATACTTGAGTTTCATGTCTTTACTTCCATGGCCTGGTCAAGACTGAAGGAATACCTTTCTCATATAAGAAAAAAGAAAAATGACTGTTAATACAAAGGTTAGAGTCAAGTGTTGAGAGAGATTTCCTTTTTTCTTAAAGAAACATTCTTTGTAATCACAATAATTCTGGAAAGGATGCTATGAGATCCTGTTGTACTTACATCTGCTATCCTTCTCTGGCTGATTTACCTTCCTTAAAATCATTTTACATACTTTATTGGCATGTTAAGTGGAGAAGTCTGTTAAAAAGCTTTTACTTTTGCAACTTTGCTTGCCCCATGACTTTGCTCTTACAATGCCTCTTCTCTGATTATGCACACATACACAATGTGGAAAAGCAGTAGGTCTCAAGACATGTTTTTCAGCTAAGCCATACTTTACTATGATCAAAATTATGACAACTGAGCAGAAGTATTTAGATTTGGAATGGATTTTTTGTTTGATTTCAGGGAGTAGGGGGTGGTGGTGGTGATGTACATGTTTTTGTTTGCCTGGAGTTTTTATTTTTTATACATTTTTTCTATAATCTCTAGTGAACTCTCCCATGAGCCATAGTGTTTATTGTTTTTAATGCAAAGTCTTGGAAATATTTATGTCTCCTAATTATGGTTTGTAATAGCTAAATAATAGAAGTCTGTTGATATTACAGCTACTTCCTTCTCTGTATATGTCTGATAAAGAGGCAGCTTCTCTTGGCTGACATAAAGATCTTAATTCTCTTGGGTCAATATAAAGATTTTAATTCTCAAATCTGTCCCCTTGAATGGAGGTTTGTGAAAATATCTCCCTGAATGGGCTTGACAATGCAAGGTTGTGATGCCTATTGAACAAGGCTTTCTTCTCAAACAGCTGTCCTTGCCTTCAAGCCAGCTAGGAAAAGTATAGGTCCAGGGGCCTAAATGCAACCACTAATATTGTTGTTGTGAAAGAAGCAAGAAGTTCTGAGAAGGAGGTAATGTTCTTCACCCCATCTATTTGCTTGCTTTTTCCTCTTATCCCCTGCACTTGTCACATAGTTCTTTGTGCTGCCTCCTGGGGGATCTGTCTATCTCAAGTGAAAATTCTGGTGAAAGGACATGGTGCCTAGGATTGTTGGATGTGTTCTTGGTGGTCTAGCTCTACCTTGCACCTGTGCCAAAGACTTTTATCCAGTGGTTGCTGAACTTCCCTTGCACACAAGATGAGAGGATCATGAAAAGTCATGAAGAGTTTCTCTGAAGTGCCATGGGTTTGTCATGTGCAAGGGGAATGCTTTGTTACTGAAATAGCATTATTGTACTTGAGGGTCTCTGGGAATTCTTGCGTAATTGTAGTGAAATGATCTTGAAATCTTGTATCAAGTGCTGTTAACATGCAGGCCTGTAGGAGGTAGGATCATTCAAATTTTCAGAAGGGACTTCTGTTTGATGTTCTTTGTTCTCTGATCTCTTATGTACATCCCCTCTTTACAACTATCTTGGTCAATCATTACTTTCTCAAACTAATGAGGAAGCCATACACTGAGAAGTCTACTCAACTTCTATATATAAGAAAGAGAATTTGCACTACTCTGAGCTACAGTCTGCCTGACTCTTCTTGGAGGCCACCATTGATTGCAGTGGTAATACAATGGAAGGTTGAATTTTGGAAAAAGAAATACATAATAATCTCCCTTATAACAGCTTTTGTAAGTTATACATTATAGAATCAAGTTCTCTTGACAGTCGGTTATTTTAAGCTATCTATTTCTTTTGCAGTAATCCTCAAGGATTTCCTTGGGGACTTCAGAATTGATGGCATAGTATAGTGTGTGCATGGTGATAGAAAGGGGGCAAATAAATATACAGTATTCTTTCTTATTTTACAGATTTGGACTTTGCATTTTTTTTTCCCCAACAGCTTGTGCATTTCCTCATGATCAAAGTCTGATAGAAAGAAAATGTAAGTATCATCTACATATGCTTTATGTTACCCATCCAATTATTCTGGCTGGAGTTCTCTCTATGTATATGTTCTGAAGTGTCCTAAAACAAATTGCTGTTTCAGATCCAATAGTTTTGTACCATTGAAGGAAAGCAAACTGTAAATTGCAAAACAAAGAATAAAACCATAATTACTGCTTTCATTTATTCATACCATATTAATGCAATATAATTATCTGTCAGGCAGGATTTTATGAATACTCAACAGAAAACAACAAAATGGTTGTTCTAGTGAACACATAAAAACTAACACTTCAAAGCAGTAAATCACATTCTGTTACTTTTACAGTGACAAATGCCTTTGAACTTTATAATTGGAAATAAAGTATTTTGGTGCCCTGCAAAAATCTCTGCAGAGTACTATTGTGTTTGGAAGTAGTGCAAAATGGACAGAAGTGCCAATGGGATACCATAGGAATTATTATGGAGATTTTTGCAATGTGCCTGTGTTGGTCAATATATTTAGTCATATGCATTCGGGCCTCTTAAAGAATTCTTAAGGAATTGGAATCATAAATAAGGCTTCAGATGTGGATTATATAGATATAATAATAGATGAAGCTGTTTGAAAGCACAGTGAAACCACAAAAATAAATATATTTTGAAAAGTTATCCCAGATTAAATTTTTTTTTGTCCTGTAAGGACTTAAAGAGCACAGTTATCTGTCTCAAACACTGTTTAGGCCACAAAAGGACTGCCATGAGATAAGCACAGAATGGAGTGACAGGATGGTGGTAACTCCAGGCCTGGTGGAGATGACTTCTGATTAACTCATCTTGGGTAATGCATCCAGATAAAAATTCCCACTCTGGCAAACTGTAAAGACGGAACTGCTCATACACATATCACAGGTCAAAGATCACCTCAAACTGTGGGACAGACAGTATCTGCAACCATCACCAACCACCAAAGCCCACTCCTGAATATGCCACTACAGCAGGAACTTGAGATAAGATAAATGTGGTGCTATTGTCCTGGTGTTATCTTAGACCTAGGGGAAGTTTAACAAAGCTGGGGGAGAAGAATATATATTGCTGAATATGGACATAAAGAGTGAAGAATTTACAGGCCACAAGGAAAACCATCTCAGCAACTGTGCTGAAATCCTCTCTGACTGAACAAAAGGTAATTCTGTCAGGGAGAGGTCACAATTACCATGGCCCACAGACCCAAGAAACTCATTGACTTGAGAAAAAGAGGAAAGACTGAGCATGGACTAATTAGCATTAGAAGCCAGGGAATCATTTAACCAATAGAATAAGAGGACTGTGCAGCCAATGAGCATTAATTCCTTTGTTTGCTAAAATGTATAAATAGTGAAAAGTTTTGATTGACTGGGGGATCCTCAACACTGAGAATTCCAGGGTGAAGAAGGACCAATGAGATGCTGCTGGATCACCGGGTATTAACTATCTTCTGTTTGTTCTGTCTGTCTGTCTCTCTCCTTTTTTCTATTTCTTGCTATTTCTCTACCTCACATTCATTCTTAAATAAAATCCGTAGTATTGACTTCGACATAGAGCCCTCTTTGCATCTTAATTTGGGCAGAGGCATGCCTAACTAATTATATTGTGACAGGTCCTGTTTGACATTTTATATTTTTTATTCAAAATTATCAAAATTCTTTTCAGGTTGTGTGTTTAGACTTGTTTACATTCTTTTATGATCTTTTACATGACTTTAAGTGCTGGAATGGGGGCAGAAAGTAGCCACAAGAGTTGAAATCTCTCCAGACATTTTATCGAGACACTATGTGTAAAGTGCTGGTTTTCTATTTACAAACACTCACTGACTCTCCTAAAAAAAAAAAAAAAAGGAAAAAAAAGGCTATCCTAACTCTATGAAATGTTATTTATGGACATATTTTGCTAATTGTTTCCACATAGCCCTTAAAATCTTCTAAAGTATGAAATATGGAATTTAACGACAATACTAACTGTTAGGGTTAATTTTAAAGAACATGCAAAATGAGGAAGAAATCAACCAAAATAAATTTTTGTAGTTTAAGGTATACATTATCTTCCTTCTCTGGAATTTCCCTTTTTCTGCCCCATCAAACTGATATACAAACTTTTGGTACATGGTATACTACAGCAGTGGCCTTATCTAGGAGAGGGAAACTACATTATATTTAACATATTTCTTCTCCAGAATTGATGGTTAGAAGACAATTTATTAGTCTAAAAGTTTGGTCATTTTCTATTTAATGTCCTTTCTCCTCATCCTTTAAGGAAAATTCTGTATTCAAAACAACAGTGATTCTGAATAATTTCTGGTTTTCATAGGGGCTTTCTGGAGTAAGAAATGACATAAAAAGATGCAATGCTTCTGCACTGAGTTGCTGATGATTGGACTATGACACTGTCTGTATTCTTGCATCAAAGCCAAAGATGAAGTGAAATCTCTTATATTGAAGAAATGATATTCTATGATTGTCTTCAAAGTTTTCCATCTAAACTACTCAGGAAAAAAATACTGACGCTCAAACTTTCATTGGCAGCAAAATATCTTGTGTTTTTCCTGTAATCAAATATGTTATCCAATGTTAATAATTCAGCACTTTAATTAAAAAAAACCAAACAAAAACAAAACAAAAAAAACCAAAACACCAAAAAGAAACCCCAACAAAAAATCCAAAACCAATCCCTGAGTGTATAGTGGAATCTATTCCTTAAATAAAGATCATATGCCAAAAGTACACAATACAATGCAAAACAATGTAGCTAACTTTCTCTGTAAAAGAACAGAAATTGTCTTCTGTAAAACAGCTTTAATATAAGCTAAAGCCATTTTCTATTAGAGAGCTGCCATGTACTTGAAGGGTCAGGAAGCTCATTTTCCTCAAGTCTCAGCCTATAACACTGGTGCAAGTGTAACATACCCAAGTAAACATCCACAATAATTTTTGCATAAATGTAGAGCGACAAGAATTGAGATGCAATTATTTAGCATTTGTGGGGAAAGGAGATGGTTTATTTGATATGTCAAGGACTGACTCCCTTGAGGGAGAGAAACCACTCACTGAAATATGTTGGTACGATAGCAGCATTAAATAGATAGTTATTACAGCCATCATTGTGAAATTTTTGCAAAATCTTATTCTATTTCTGATCAACACTTTTAGGAGCCTTTGGGTTGTGATTATGGCAAACAAAGATTCATAATTAGCAGAAAACTTTAAAACTAAAAAATAGATTAGTCAGTGTTAGGAATGTAGTATGCCTAGCATTAAGGAGTTAACCTGAAAATGCACTTTTACAAGGCCGTTATTAGTGGAGTGCCTTACTTATTATGTACTATACTATATTTATATACTATATACTTAGATAATAGAAAAATATTTATTTTTTAAAGAACTCTCTTGAGTCACTCCTGTGTTATGTTAAATCGTTTGTTCAAATGCTAGAAACTGCTGAAAAGTATTTAGCAACACTCAGTGGCTGTTTGAATGAGATCCTTCAAAACAGTAAAGATTTGCAAGACAGAAGTTTTGATTCCCCAGGCCAGTGGGGAAGACATTTGGATAAAGCTTTTATGCTTCAGCCTGAGGTCAAAATACATTTTTGCTCTTTTAAAAACTGATTTGTTAGAAACTGTGTTAATATCTGTACTTCAAATCCAACTATCATTAATAAGAATCCCCCAGTATCAGTTTGCTTGCAATGTGGCAGAATCGCAGGTCTGGTTGTGGGACTGTGGAAGACAGAAATAAAGATATTGAGCCAATAGTTGATATTTTCAACAGAGCACAGGGTGTGCTCCAGTGGTGCTATGATACATGTGCTGCAGCCTGTCCTATTTCACGAGCAATGAGTGGGCAGGCTCCTGCTCTTATTTCCAGGCACTCAACCTAAAAATTACTCTCTGCTGTTGGAGTTTAAGTTCATGTTCACTTGGTTCAGACCTGACCTGGGGCCTTTCCTAAGGAAGCATCACAGGGTGCTGCTGTGTTTTAAAATTGGGAATGCCGGGCATTATTGCAGGCAGAGAATGGGTAGGATGGGACACAGTGCAGTTGTGTTTTGTCTTCTCAGCTTTCCTTGCTACGTCTTGGCTGGAAACTTGGTGTGACTCATTATATTATGGAACTTGGTATAAGAAAGAGTTCCTTTTTCCCAGAAGTGCTGGCTAGACTTAGTGATCTTGGTCCTGGAGGATGTTCAGGTGAAGTTAAAAAGAACATTAGAGTAAGAGCCCAGGCTCTTGTGCCAGTTTCTTCCTGGAACAGAGACCTATCACTGTTAAAGCTCTCTACCTCTTCTTACGGCTGGTCCTCAGACCACTGGAGTAAGGTTGAATGATTGTTAGCAGATACTTCAGAAGAATGAGATCCCAGTCCTGGACTGCATACCTATTAACTAGGGAATATCTACTGTAACTTAGAATAAAAATAGTCATGAAGTAATAAATACAATTGGTTTCTGTGAACCCATAACAGTACTCTTAGTTATGTTCTGTCTACATAAATACATCTTGCAGGAGAACAACAAGCATATCAACAATATGAGCATGTTTGCTTGCTTTGATATCTTATTGCAGCTTCATTTATCACATCATGAATTTGACACCTCTTCTAGAAGTTCATATTTCTCTACATTCAGTCGTAAGTAACAATAACACTCTACCTTAATTACGTGTTTTTTCAATTTTTATGTAAGTACGTAGAGCCCCTATCCTATGTGAACTTCTTGGGGAAATTTTCACTTACTGTTTTTTTTTATTTTAATGTTGGCGAGCCACTAATCACTTTACTATGGGCATGTGGTTGTATAGCTTTGAGGAGAGTATAAACGTCTTCTACAAAGCATGAAGCACTAAATCATCTAAAAAAAGCTCGTAAAACTCAGCCTGGTGCTTGCTTCCGTTTGCACCAATGTCTTTACAGCTCAAAATAGTTTCTCCTTGAGACAACTACTGTCATTTATAGACAATTTCATTTTTCTGGACACTGTTTTTGATGCTATGATTAGTTTGCACTCTGCTACATCATCTCTTTTTAATTCATTTTCTGTTCCTGTTGTTTATGTAAAAAACTAATCTGCTTTACAGTCTGACAAGTTTAAGTAACTCAACAAAAGGTATTTGTATCCTCAAAACTTTGTCCTCCAGCCGTATATTTATGAATGTATTTTAGTTTGTATTTCTGCACAATTTGTGCTGAGAATGAGAGTCTTGAAAAATGGTTGGAGTTATGGCAAGCATGACAAAATACCTGTTTTCTTGGGATCTCTTACATCTCTTGTCCCCTGTAATAAATTTGAAGGAGAGCAATACACTCTCAGCTATTTCTACTCTCATTTTTTGACATACAGTTGAGATTATGATTTATTTTGACACATTGTAGTAGTTTATCAATTGTCTCTATAGTATTTATCAGCTCTGGACACATCTACTGCTTGATGCAAAGATATGTAAATTTCCTACTGTACTCTTTTGAACCAATTTACAGTTGCAGTGAAAAATAATTCAGTCTTTCACAGAACTCATTCAGAAAATTTCATGGAAATTTTTTTCATCTTCTATATTTCTTAACCATGTTTGTAATACAGCTTCTGATTCTCTTACCAGTGTAAGATGGTAAAGGAAAAGCTATTTTCCTAAATTATATTTTTCTGTGGATTGTATTGTTTTTGTCTATTCAAAAATTACATTTTAGTAGTCTTTATTTGAAGTTTGAATTCTTTTATTTTTTTTTATAAAAGAAGCCCAAAACATTCCTTTCTTGCTTCTAGATGGAATTGCAAACATTTGAAATATTACATGGATTTGGATTTTTTTTCCACCAATGTGTGTTACATTTATATCTTGAACTTTTCCAGAAATTTCTTTCTCTCCATGACTTTAGGGATTACACTATGCAAAAATGTTGCTGTGCTGTGTGAGTGCACTTTCTTCCTAACCTCACTGTTTTATCCAAGATTTAAAAATTTAAATTTTCTTCTACCTTCATCTGCTGAAACTAGAAGTTTCTCTGTCAATGGTAGTTAATAAACAATTCTCACTGCAGTGACTGATAGTTGGTTTTGGTTTTCAATTCTGAATTAGTTGAAATTTCTTACACACTTTGTGTTGTGCGTGTTCTCAGAACAGAACTCATTTTTAATTAGCTAAAGAGCCGAGGCATGATGTTAGGAAGGAATAAAACTTTATTTCTAACACTATAAAGGTAATATTCTTAAAAATCTCTTTAATACAAAACAATCTAAAAGTTCTTCTATTGATAAAGATTACTATATTGAGTGGAAAAAAATGATCAAATAATATTTGACTTGTTTTAAGAAAGATTGTATTGGCACCAACTTAACTGCCTGATTTAAACACTACTCACTCCACTCCTGCCTTATTCCCTTTTTAATCCTCTGTGAAACAAAGTCAGTAACCACAGATGAAGGGCGAACACTAAACTTTGGTTAACACTTTTTTCTTCTTGGAAATAGGTTAACATAGTTCAGTAACTTGTAAATTATGATAATATGCATATTGTGTTTCTGGTTCCATTGATATGTTTCTTGCTCATAGATTGTCACCTTCTTTCTTGTGGGATTGCGTCTGTCATTACTGCATTCAAATTGGCTAAGCAGGTTAAGGAATAAAAGCGCATTAGATCAACTTTATTTCTTTATTTCAAGTAGAATGTTAAAAAAACTATTCATAAATGCTGTAAAATATTGTGAAGTTTATTCCTGCAAAAATTGACAGAGCTGATCAAAATCAGGTGTGTTCAAACTGTTATTCAAGTTAATTCAGAGGCCAGAAATACTGAAATATTGGCACCAGCACTATATGCATTCCACTGTCTACAAATATGGTTGTTTTGAGTCGTTTTTTTCAAGTTTAGGAATCCTGTCACTTGAGATATCATGGAACCTGTTTTCTAAGCACCTGAATAATTATCTGACTTGCTGCTAAACTCACCCTCTGTCCTCATCCTTCTTTTTCAACTGTTTTAGTACTTTCCTCTCACAATTCTCTTCAGAAAAACTGTTTTGCTAGTTTATCACTATGGTCATCAACCAAACCTCATATTCCAGAGGAATTAGCTTTTAAAAGAAAAAAAAAACCAGCAAATTCTAGTTTGGACCAGTTTCAGGGCCATATGCAAGTTCTTATAATTTATTGATCTGTGAAAGCTGCTACAGCCATTTAGCTTAAGGACCTCCAATAGAACATTATGTGTGTGCTTTGTCCAGTTATTCAAGTGGCTATGATATAGAAACATCTTGTTCTGAGTATGGTTCTTCTGTATCTTCTTCCTTCAGGGAAGTGGTAGTAGTAGCAATGACTGCCTTGATTATACAAAAGAGTGCTTCTGCCTGATCTGTAATTCCTTTTTTTGATGTTGTGTTACTAATGGCAATGTATAGGAAAACTGGAAATACAGAATGTATCAGCTTTCTGATGCCTCCTGCTGTACTGGTGGGAGGGACTGGGATGATATACCGTAATCTCTTTAAATGTTTTCCCATGTAGTAATTGCTTACCCAAACACTTATAATTTTTTTTTAACTTGACTATTAATGTGTGCTTCATTAGGGGTTTTTTTTTGTTTTGTTTTGGTTTTTTTTTTGTTTGGGTGTTTTGGTTTTTTTTTTTGGTAGTTCTTCTGATTCTGTAGCCTGAAGAGGTTGAAGCTGGAAGTTAAAAGCATTCTCTTTGCTGCACAGTACTGTGTATTTCAGTATATGCATGGAACTGGAAGACAATAATCTGCATACTAAAGGAAGGCACCATTAATTATTCAGCTATTGCACTGTGAGGAGTGGCTAATTCTAGGTTTCAATGGTCTTGAATCATTATAAGGGTTATGATTTCCAATGTATTAATTTTTTTTCACTGATCTTGAGAGTGTTAGACACAAGCAAGCACCTGAAGCTGATAGAATTAATCACATGAATCCTATTGCTTTGTATTTGCTTTTTAATTCTTATGCTGTTCTCTTTGCTTGAAGTTTGCTGTTGCTTAAACTTTTGTCTGTTGCTTTCTCCCATCATAACCTGGTAAATGGTATCATTCAGGATTCTGTTCTGTTGGAGATTTCATTGGTGAAAACCTCCCAATGTGTCAATCAGAAAAAAAAAATATACTGAGGCAGTTCTGCAGTGTAATATATGAGAATATATTTTATGGTCTTTTATAGGAGAATGCTTTGTGCTCTATTTTTCTGATAGAAACTATTTATTTCTTCAGTGAATATTGTTTATTATTTTTTTTTATTGATCAAGGAGTGAGGTGCTATATCCTTATTTGAAATCTACTTCTGGGGTAGGCTGTAAGCAGTAGTTCCACCTTTCCGCAGTGGATCTGGAAGACCTATAGCATAGGCATCGCTCCACCTTGGCCAAGAGCACAAATAGGATCGAGGTCCGAAACAGCTCCCATTTCTGCCCGGGTGTGTTCTGCAACGCTCCTGCGGTCACTAGATGGCAGTCTGTCCTCCGGGATACACAGGGCCATCGGACCAGCATCCCAAGTCGAAGATTAGTATGATTTGGATCAGTTCATTCAGTATTAAATCACTTATAGTGTTGATGAAACAAAAATTTACATCAGAGATGAAATGCACTGTTCACACTGAAGCCTAATTTCTGCCACCGTGAAGCACTCGGTGTTCGGCAGCGCTGCTGGTTCTCTCTTGTCCACTGCCCCCATTCTAAATCTTCAGTTTATTTGAGGTGCCTTTTTTTGTTGTTGTTTCATTTTTGTCTGGTATTTATTTATTTATTTATTTATTTATTTATTTATTTATTTATTTATTTATTTATTTCGTTTTAATTTTTTTGTTTGTTTGGTTTGGTTTGGTTTTTTTTGTTGTTTGGTTTGGTAGTGTGTTTTTTTCTGGGTAAGGGAAAGTAACAGAGTGGGAAAGGATGCTGAAAGAAAAGCTGTGAATAAATCTGAAATTTTACTTGTGTCTTCATAGGTTATTAAACCAAAAAAGATAGGGAATTCAGTTTACTGCCACAAGTGTTGCACTTCTCTTATAATGGTAATTTTCATGGAAACTTCTAAGTATTCTGCTAGCATGCTTGAATATCACTTAATTAATTTTTCTAATGAAAAATAATAGTTTAAAAATGCTAAATATTTTTGTGAAAAGATGTCCATTTACAGTTCTGCATTTACTATTTTATTAATTGTCCTCAAATTTCAGTGCCTATATTATTTTACTTAATAAATAGACCTTTTTAAAATAAAAAGCCCTTTGTTTTTTAATTTATTTATCTTCTGAAAAAAACTAGTTGCAAAAGCTATTAAAATACTTATTTAATACTAGTCTTTTAGCAGCATGGTACCAAAAAGAGCTTGAAATACGTTTAATTATATCAGGAATGTTTTCATAACAAATGCAAAAAATGTACCTATACTTCTTGAAGAGTATTAAGGTGTAGAATATTTAGAATGGCATGTGTTGCAAGGTGTTTTTTTCCTATTTCCTTGAAAAATGCTTAAGAGTAATTTTTAGAAATGTAGCAATCAAACAGATATCTGATATATCCTACCTCCTTTAGCCATTCACTGCATGCTGGATTTTTTTCTCAACAGCATGTCAATATTGCATCAATATCATCATTAGGAATTTTAACAATCAAATGGATTTGCAGTGTATGCTTATCATGATTAGCAAGCATGTGCTGCATATTTCTATTAACAACACATCAATATCATCATTAGAAAATCAGCAATCAAATAGATTTGTAGAGCAAGCATATGCCGAGCATCACAATATTTAGAATTCAAAAAGGCTTTGTTTAGCATAAGTCTATTTCTGCTTCAGTTTATTTTTGCTTCTTATCAGAATGGCTATCTTGATGCCGTCTTTGACTATAAAACCTTTAATATAGTGTTTCTGTAAACATAGTATGATATAAAACTTTACTACAAACTCCAGTAATAGGGCATTAGGATTCACAAAGGTATCATAAAAGTGTTTATGAAAGGCTTATAGCATACTATCCCTTTCACTTTGCAAAAATAAGCTTTGAATTTCAAGGGTAACCTTAGTACTGCATAAATGTAGCTATTTATCACTTGTTCCTGCTTCCCTTTAACTGTGTAAAAGACTTGAAAATGCTTTCTCTGTACATATTATTAACTTGTGTTTTAAAGTCTACTATTCAGGAAAAAAACAAATAGCCAACTACCCAAAGTTTACCAAGACCCTAAAGTTACTTCTCATGTATTTGATTAGCTTTATACAAAGAGTCTAATTTAGTATTAGCATTCTAACATTATGAAAAAGTAGTAGCAATAGGGTTTAATTCTGTGCCATATGCTGGAGAATTAATGGCATGCCCTTATCACTGTAAGATAGCAAGCAATTAACTGTTCTCCTACATGCATATATGTATTCCGTCTTTTGATGTTGGTCAAATGCAATGATACACTAATAAAACAGAAATATTGTAATTAGTAAATACAGCTCTGGATGTCCAAGATGCTTACAGATTTTGTCTGAGAAACCAACTGAACTAATTACATTCCAAAAGAAATTTTTATCTATTATTTTCTAAAAATGTTAAAATTGTAATCTTAATGGAGAGACACGATGCAAGTTGCTTTTGTGACTTTTGTAAATAACAGATATTGCAGAGCAGAATTTTGGCCTTCTACTTTTATTACCTTTGAAACACCCATGTATTTTTAGCTTTGCTTTAAGTACAATAACATAATAAGGAATGGCAGAGTCCTACTTTAAAGAACCATGTGTTGGGCAGTAAAAATATAGCCTCTCAACATCCTTAACCAATTACCTGTCTTTGTTTATGCTGTTTATGGCTTGTAGGGTAATGGCTCCAGCAGAGCTAATAGTTGGCACTGGTCTGGACATCATTGCAGGAGAAAGATTCACCTTTTATGGAGATGACTATTGCCATCTCCCCAGCCTGCATAAGGTCTCTGCCAGGGTCAAGCTCTTGATATCTTGCAGCAGGTGAGGACAAGGACATAGCACATACTGTTTAAAGACAGATAGTTTAACCTTGCCTAACATTTCACCTTGGCTGCTGTTGTTTTTCATAGCTCCCTTTTCAGAGCTCATATAGTAACTTTATGGGTGCAGAAGCATGATTTTTATCTTGGCGTTGGTTTAAGGATAATCAGGTCATCTGCAGAAAAAAGCCTGAACTCTGACACTCCTCATTTAAAACGAACAATCTGCACAGCCTATCTGCCTTGACTGGGTACTTCAGCAATTTGGTGATGTCAATTTATATGAAAATGAGTATTATACTTTTTCTTTATTTCATATCCACTGTTTGCTGCATTAAGTTACTCTGCTGAAGTCGTGGTAATTATATGTTCTGACCTTGCTTCAGATGCATGTGCCTCATGGGAGCCAGTCACATGGAAGCTATACAGATTTTTTTAATTTTTGTTTTATGTCATCAAATTGTGACCCCTCTGCCTATATACAACGCAGGGCTCATGAACTTTAGTTTCACTGATTGCATAACACAGAGCTAGATGAAGAAAAAGCCTTCTGGAGGCTTGAATGGATAGCACAAACACAAACAGAAATGGCTGACAACTAAGCTTTCCTAACTGTCAGGTAGTTGTGTTCAGCTGACACAATAATAATTTGCACAGAACAATAAGCTGTATTGCTGTATATAATATTCTTTTTTCTAATGACTCATTATCCTAGGATGATGAGGAGATGAGTAGACTATAAATGTATTAAAACATAATTGCTTTTCTATTCAAACAAAAGCATGCAGCGTACACATTATGACAAATGCCTAATGAAAGGGAGTGGAGCTTTTTTGTTTTGTTTCAGTGTATGGCAATGTCTGCTATAACTGCCCTTCTAAGTTCTTCATTGCTTTTAATTTTAGCAGTTACCTGATAGTTACTTTTGGTTGGAGAATCATCGAGAAGAGTAAGCCACTTCACTGCAAAGGTAGGCTGTTTACAAACGAAGGCTTCGATGATTCAAGTTGAAAAATTATAAGAACATTAATTTTGTATAGCTATTGCTACTGTACCATAAATAACTGTATATTGTCCCAATGCGTTTTGTTTTTCAATCCATGGTAGACAAAATACAATAAAAATATTTTAAAATAATTGTGAAAAAATTGTTAGTTTTGAAGATGTCTGCATATAAAAAAATTACCTTCCATAGATGTATTATCACCAGACTTGAATAAAAAATCTGTGAGTGTTAAAGCCAACCTTATGTAAGGATCTATATTCAGTTCTCACCATGATAAGCAAAATCCTAAACTTATTTTGTACTCTGATAACACTGGTTCTGGGTAGTCACTTCCATAAATACATTTGAATATGAAAGATGCCAAGGCCAGATTTCCTTCAACTTATAGATTCATAGTGTATCTTTTCTGTTGATGATCAGTGTTACTGGGTTGTAATTTTGGACTCTTCATTATCATCATCTTAGCCAGAACCATCATAGTATCTTTAAATAATTAAGTTTTGTCTCTATCCCTGGCTTATTACTCAAACCACTGGAATCCTTTCCAAACACCCTGGGGCAATGGTTATGGAAAGAGTGCCCATGCATTATAGCAACTGGTGAACTAAGTATGAACCACCCCCTGTATTTTTTTAACTGGGGAAATTCAGTCTCAGTCTCAGTTAAGCTAATTCATAGCTAATTCAGTTAGCTATGTCTCATTACTAATTTTGCCAGGTCCATCATCATGACATCCATCACAGAGATTGTGGTTAAACTGTCTTGAGAGCTAAATCAAAAGAACTCATCTTTTCACTTCTCTCAGGAGACCTGAAGACCATGTTAAAGGCCGGAAGCAAAATTAGGTACATAGTTAACTGCACAAAGATGGGATGCTCTGTGGGCATCAGGCAGCATGTGGTTGTGCCAGAGCATTTCCTATAGTATGGGGAGTTTCTGTGCTTGCAAGGCCCAGACCAAGCATGCCATCTCTGATGAAGTGTTATCATGAGATATTTGAGTATACTTTCTGCTTAAACAGTGGGAACTTAGATTTGTCTCAGTAAAATGAAATGTGACTTGTGTAGAGCAGTCAAAAACCAGTGTTTTATTGTTTTCATGTGGCTTTAAATGTTTGCAAAAGTTGTATTTAAAAGCTTAATTATTTTAATGAAAGCCATGATATGCTTTCTGAGGGCAGTGACATGCTCTTTTCAAGCAGTACCTCTTTACTAGTTTCCCTGCAAGCAGATGAATGAGCAGATACTCGACATATGTGGTGGCCACATACACTGCTTGGCATATTGTGGTTCTACAGGATAGAAATACAAGATGCTTATGCATATTGTCCTTCACTCTGGATCCTCTGAAAAAGTGCTTGGACTTCTACTTTCTTCCCTTTGCTTGTCATCTTGATATTGTTCAGATATCCATCTTGTTCATACCTATGAGGTACTTGTAAAACTGTTTCAGTCCTTTAAGTGAAAGTTCTTGGTGGATGTCTCAAAAGTAGGTGATTTTCTCCTTAATACAGTCTAGGTTCCTGATATGTTATTCACTAGGGTACAACGAGTGGTTAAAGTACCCCATAACTTTTGTTTTCATTGCATCTCCACCAACATGGATGTATCAGGACAAAAGAATGCCTTTGCAGGACAGGCTTTCTGAGATATCCTTCTGTGGCCGTTTGAACCTGGCCAAATGCCAGGCACTCAGGCCCACAGAAAAGGGAGAAGGGAAAAAACCCCACAAAAATCGGAATAGCAAAATCAAAGCAACACATACATATTTTACACTCATACACAGCCACAGACATGTATATACACAGAAACAAAGGAAACTAAGCCACCACACGCACACACCGCAAGAACCAATCACAAAACCCACCACTCCGCACAGGTCCAAACTCCCCACCCCTCCCCCAGGGTGAGAAACCAGAGGGAGGGATGCACCAATACACACACACACACAGAGCAAAGAACAACCAAAATACTTGCCAGAGACAAACGCCTCAGCTCCTCAGAGTGACCCAATGCCACTGATCCACCCTGACTGAAAACCAGCAACAGCTCACACCTGCAGGCCTGCCCCTGTCACAGGAGCAGCTAGCAAGGACCCCTTTCGCCGTTTTGCTACCAGAAGAGGACTGCCTTCCTCACTTCCTCCCCTTCATTTTATATCTCTGCTTATGTAAAGAATAGGATGGAATATTTCCTTTGCTATGACCTGGTTGACAGGAAAAGGCTTCTTTCCTTTCCTCCCTTTACCCTTCTACGTGAAAATGAGAGTGGGAGAGATTTTAAGCACAAGTGCTATCTCATTTCAAGTTTTTTCCTGTTCCTTTCAATCTATCTTCCACCTCTTCCACACCCAGTATTCATATGCATATTCAGTATCAAACTGAATTCTTTCTGGATAGTGTAATCTAGAGTTGCAATATTACAGTTTACGTATCAGTCTAGTGCCTCTTTGCCTGCTGTATGGTATGCTTCTGGGACTCAGTTCCAGCTTACTGGCTTTTTTTTTTTCACTGATTCTCCAGCCAAGGGTTATGGGGCAGTCTCAGAAACATCTGTTTTGTAGTTATAGAAGTGCTACTATTCTGCATACACTTGGCCTGAGATTTTTCACCTTGTGATGTTGCTGAGCACTGGAACGGGCTCCCCAGAGTAGTGGTCACAGCACCAAGCCTGACAGAGCTCAGGAAGTGTTTGGACAATATTCTCAGGCACATGGTGTGACTCTTGGGATGGTCATGTGTAGGGCTAGGAGTTGGACTCGATGACCATTGTGGGCCCCTTCCAACTCAGTATTCTGTGATTCTGTTATTCTGTGACTCCCCTTGTGTGTCCCTGCTGTGGTGGTAAGCAAGTTGTTACACAAATGCAGGGGAACCTCATCTAGCAAATACCTGAGAGATCTCTGTTGTTCCAATCCAGCATCTATCCCCAAGCCAGCAGAGTGGCTGAAAAGTGATACTAGAAAGGTACTACTTGGTCTAAAATGGAGCCACGGTGAGAAACTAAGATTATCAGATGGAACAAAAGGGCATGTTCAAGCTTGAACCAAAGGTCATGCAATTACCAGAACCTCTTACAGAGATCTTCCAGTGAATTAAAGTGGTAACACAGAGCATGCTACTTGAAAAAATTGTTTCCTGCTATTAAACAAGAAGATTCCCTCTAACTGCCCAATGATCTGAAATCTGTTCTTGGGACTTCTGCATCTTCACAACTGAGATGAACTGTTCTCAAAGTATTGATATTTCAGCTTAGTTTTTGTTTTGTTGGGTTTTTTTTAATTTCTTTTATTTGTTGGGGGGACTGGTTTTTGGTATTGTTGGTCTTTTTTTCCTTTTTTTCTTTTTTTTCTTTCCCCTTTCCCTTCTTTTCTTCTTTTTTTCTCTGACCACATTATGTCTTTTTTCCCATCAGGGACTTTGTTCTTAAAGATTTTGCATTCATCAAGAAAGATGGGGCTAGCAGAATGTCTACGGTATGGACACAGTCCTGATGAACATTACCTTACTGAGGTAGATGTAAGCTAGCCAGATGGTTTCTGGTTAAACTATGAAAAATAATAACACCTAGGCCTCTATGCAAGCTAAGATCTCCTATTGCTAGGCTAGGTTCTCCCAGTTGCACTGTATTTTCTGGTAGCAAGTTAACTATAATAGAATTCTATAATAAAAGGTTTGCCTATATCTTGCTACACTTCATGACTGACTGCACTACGGTGAAACACACACTTGTGGCTGGAATATGAACTATATTTTAATGAGGGACATGGACAGTGTTTTGTTATTTAATGTGTTCCTCAAACACAAAGGAATAGCAAAATCAAAGCAACACATACATATTTTACACTCATACACAGCCACAGACATGTATATACACAGAAACAAAGGAAACTAAGCCACCACACGCACACACCGCAAGAACCAATCTCAAAACCCACCCAACTCTTACTTAGTGTGAGATTGGGCAGAAAGAATGTGTAGTTGTTCTTAACGAGAGAAGTAAATGGTAATACACATGATGCTTTTATAGATGCTGAAGTTTCAAGAGGTTACCAGTTTTTTTTAACAGTTTAATATATGTAATAAAATCTTTTTCATCTTGTATACATTGCCAAGTTTTTGGTAAAATTTGACCCAGATACTTATTTTTAACATTATTTTATGGTGTTTTCTTTGCTTGATTTTCATATAGACCTCTGACTTGCAATGATTTTTCATATGTCACGGAACACAGTATTAGTTCATTTTCCAGTTTGAATAGCATCTACCTAAAAAAAATTATTAAGGTACATTCTAATCTATTTAATGTCCAGGGATGATATTCTCCCAAATTGATGTATTTTGCTTCTTACTGCTTTTAAAAAATTTGTGCCACTTTTTCCTTTTAATTAATCCTCTTTATTAGATACCTACTGTATTACCAAACTGCTAGAAAATATGTTGCAGTCTGAGATTACAGACTGAAGGAAATTGTCTTCGGGAAATAGTCTTCTGGAAAATCTGAATGTGACTGCATTAATTTTTTCCCATTGCTACACCCCATGTTACCCCATTGCTATATCCATATTGATCACCATTTGAAAAGTATTCTTCAAATGTGGAGAGCATGGAAAGAAGGAAAACATCCTTAATAATTTGAACTCATTCATACCTTTTGTCTTCTCCTTTCTCCTTTTATAAAGGTTTTGTGCAGATCATTTGTTCACAAGCAGAAGAGGAATAGGGGTGTGAACAGATGCTATCAAGAGATCAACTGAACTGGCAGCAGATGTGATTTGGTAGTGATGTATTCCTATTTTTTATGCATAGTTCTGTTTGTAACCTTTGTTTTCAGATCTGGCTGTACACTTGGAGAAGGTTTTGTTCTTTCACCACTTCTATTTTTCCTGTGAGATTTTTTTTCCTTTTTTTCCATCATTGCAGACTTTTCCTTTTTAGCTATTGCTGTAAATCAGTTAGTGGAAAGAGTGGACTTCATATTGTTCGATAGGTTTGTATTTGGGACCTTTTTAACTCAATAATCCGGGTGACAAGGCCCTCTTTTCAGTGGTTTGGGGTACATTTAATTTGTAGCTTGCCTCTTAGATTTGAGATTCATTGAAGCTTTCCCTTTTCACAGAGTTTTTTCTTCTTTTCAGATTAATTTTCTCACCTGAGAGTTACATTCTTCAAAGGCAAAGTGGGTTGTCCACTTATTTTATTTGCAGTTTTTCTGTAAGTCCACAAGTGCTGCATATTATAGGATTTTCACATCACTGCCCTTCCATATAAATGGCTAAGTGTTGCTTATATCTGGAAAGTGAATTCAGAGAGCATAATAAATAGCAGTTCAACCTATGCCAAGTAGATCTCATATCTACAACTGCTGACCTATTTGTGTCCTGTCTGTCTTCCCAATGGATGTTTGTTCAGTTGCAATTCCCAAAATTGGGTTCTACTCTCTTGCTGGGTGGCACCACTTCATAAATATTTCTGTGTCTTGCCTATGGTCCCAACACACTGAATTTCCAATATTTTGAAAGTGCTTGCTGAGAAGTCATTTGGCACATTATCAACTGGCTGCAGCCCAGCAATAAGGTATAGGTGGAATTTTTAATATGAAGTTGGCAGGTCTCACACCTCAACCTGGGCATTTTTTTCCCTCCAACTAGTTTATTTCTTTAAAAGAAAAAAAGTATTTGCAGAATCGTTCTGGCAATCTCATATTAAAGAGAAATAATTGTTGGTTTTGAAATTCTGAAAGACAAAGTTCTGTACAAAATTTTTTCCAGTTTAGTTTTCAGGTTGAACTTAGTGAGAAAATTAGATGCTGTTCACAGTATGATTGATTTAGGGAAGTTACCATTGTTCTTTTAGCCTAAAAGTTAAAGCCTTTACTTTGTATGAGACAGACAACCCTGAAAAAAGGGTTTTGGTCCAAAGAACTCCCTTTTCCAGGAGTGGACTTCACCTCCCCTGGCCAAGAGTTAATCTGGTTGTACTCATCCCCGCATTGTAAAGATGCTCCACTTCTTAGTTTTCCTTTCTGAAGCTCTTCTTTTTATATAAATGCTTCTGTAATCTTTGGCAATAGATCGTTGGAAAAACTCAGTGAAGGTGATTGTGAAGCCCGGCGGTGAGGGTGCTGCTCACCTGCCAGGACAGTCACCTTTTTTCCAATCCTATTTCTAGACAGGACTTAAATTATTTAGACAAGTAGCATATTAGTGTTGCCTAATTGCATAGTTATATCAGGCCCAAAATGCTTTTACAAGCCCAAACACGGGTAATATAAAAAAAAAATTCCAAAATAAAAGGCTGCCTACAATATATACCTTCTGTAGTCAGAGAGTATGCTATCAGTGTTTGTTTCATGCTATCTGGAAGGTCATCTCTTAACAGCATGAATAGAGTTTTCAGACATATGTAACTAATTTATGACAGATATTAAGGGCTTACAAAGGCCAGACAGAGTTACAGAAAGAGGTAAAGTAGAAAATGTTATCTTTGTCACTAAATAGCACACAATTAACAAAGACAGTAGTATGTTGCATAGTTGCATATAAATAAGTGTCTCTTCCAGCAAATGTGAAACATAGACTGTTGTATGCTTAACAGGCTGTGCACCCAAACAGCCAGTAGCTGATTCCTGAGCTAATCTACATCACATGGATGTTTGTAAAGTGTTCAATTATTTTCTGAAGGTGAATATGTAACCTCTGATATAGTACAAAATGTACTGAACTGTCATATCATGGGGAGGTATTTTCTGGAATTATTTTTCCTTATAAAAGAGTTTATGGCTTCAGCTGAAATAATAGTGAGGATAAAAACCTCCAAACCAACCCCCTCCCCACCAAAAATCCCCATCCCAACCTCCTAAATTTTTCTCATCCTCTTTAGCACTCAAGAACTTACCTAGATAAGAGACACAAAGCAAGTTTGAATCAAAATCTTCTTAATATAATTACTTTGATTTAGAAGCAAAAGGAGAAAAGTAATTTTTGGGGGCCACAGTACAGCTGAGACAGGAATTGACCTCTGGAGACCATTTAGTGCAAATCCTCTGCAGAAAGTAGGGCCAACTGCAACAGATTGCTTGACTGTGTTCAACTGGCATTTTAATATATGCAAGGATGGACACTACACAACTTCTCTGGGAGACATGTTTTAGTGTTTGATAACCCTCAGTAAGATTACTATATTTTCCCCTTGTAGGTTCACTGGGTATCACTGAGGGGAGTATGTTGCTATCTTTCTCTGACTAGGCACTAGGTTTAGCTGAGCTTAGGATATTTCATATCTATCTACTGAATAAATTGGTAGGCAGAAAATTCCTTGGAATGAGTTTAGTAGAGAATATAGTAAAACGAGTTTAATCATGGTCATGAGAATTGAGACTTTATCTGTTTCTCTTTTGCTCTGCTGATCCTGGTCTTCAAGGTGCAATGACATTATTTTGTGGTCATGATAAGGTTAACAAGATCTGAATATTACTGATTTGTGAATGTATTGGTGCTGTTAGGAAGACTTGCCAAACAGTGAGATGGCACCTTTTTGCTTACTGAAGATTTTTGAAAAGTAAAATTCCCAGCAGGGTTGGCAGTGAGGGATTTCTTAAAAAAGTTTCTAAAAGGAATTTGGAAAATTCCAGTTGTGGTTGCTTTAAAAAAAAATAAAAAAAATTTGCAGTAATTCACTTTTCAGTTTTGTTCAGTATCAGAGGTATTCATTGTCACTTTAGGCTTTATATAGTTTCTGAACTCCATTAATTGTCTTAAACTTTCTGTTTTTTTACTAGTAGCAGCAGCTATTGGGTGTATAAAGAATAGACTGGACTGACTCCTGTCCTGAGAAATATGTTTTTCTTCCTTTTTGTTCTACTTCAATGTCTGGTAACAGGGTTCTTCTGGGACTAGGCTGTTTGGTAATATATCTGATTTTATTATATTCATATGATTTATACACTTTCAGTATCTGATATGAAGGGAAATCTTAATCAGTGGAACAAGTAATGTTTATATTGTTATCATTTTACTTTTTATTGGTATCGTAGATATCAATTTGCTTCCATTTAGGAAAAAGAAAATAACTGGTTCTGATGTGAAAACTGCTTTATGTGACATAGTAAGGGATCATATTCTAATTCTGTGTGAATTGCTAGTCATAAAAGGACTGAAACTTTGCCTTGGAAGTAAATGTATTACAAGGAAGTTGTCAAACAGAGGGAGTTGTCAGGCAGGATCCTCAATAGCTGTACATAGTTTTGAATAATAACTGTTTAATACAGATAAGAGTGAAAACCAGGCTAACAATTAATGTATCTGTATATATGTTTAAACACAATAGTACAAGATTAGGAAAAAAAAGTAAATTTGTGCAGCTTATATTTGGTTCCAGATGCTTACCATCTTAGGTTTTTGTGTTTTACATGGAGAAGATTGAAACCATCTTCTCTTATGCAGTTAGAATGCATTTTAGGTAGCACAGGTTTAAGTAAGGAAGGCTGTCTGTGTTGATTTTTTTGTTTTTGTTTTTTTTTTTGGTTTTGGTTTTGTTTGCTTGGTTTGGTTTTGAGGTTTGTTTGCTTGTTTTAATTTCTAAGTCTGTCAGAATTTCTGTTACACTTCTGTTGATATTTGGATGCATGCTTGATCTCTTTGTTCCAGCCTCTAAGTACTTGTTTACTAAAATCAACATAGCAGCAACTACTGACATATGGTCACTGTGGAAAAATGAGAGAAATCAGCTGTGAGCTTCATTTTCTTCTCTTCCCTACATGAAAGCACAATGAACAGAACTAAAGTATGGTGCTCTCCACTATTTGTGTGCTGGTGTTACATGATGCAAGCAGACATAGGAGATTATAGACAGTATTAGACATTGTTACAGAAATCTCCAAAATGCTTAACATCTATATAAGATGGAACACTTTATGTTTATCTCTGATTATGCCAAGCCAAGCAGGTGCAGAAATAGAGCTCAAAAAGTGGGAAGAAACACAGAAGTAACAGAAATGGGGCAATGAGAGGATGAATTAATGTGCATGGGAGGGAATTTTGGTCTCAAATTAAGAGAAAACAGATACTTCCCTAGAAACTTCTGTTTCCCAGAAGATACTTCATATGTGCCTACAAGTGTCAGTTGCTGTTGTCATGCATGCTTTCCGCTTTGCCCTGGTACTGCCTTTTCCCACCCTCTAACAAAGAGATGTAGAGAATTCAAATAAATTGCCTGTCTGAAATGGAGGGAGCTGTAGGCTTTGGTTGACATTAGTGCATTGTGGAAGGATCCAGATGCACCATACTCATCAAATTTCTATCAATACTAATTTACTAATATCAATAATAATCTGTTTCCCAGTGGATCAGCTTTCTTGAGCAGGGTCAGTTCACTACTTACAGCTCTCTGAGCCCTTCAACTAAGGTGTCAATAAAGCTGACTGCTGTTCTGGGGCTATTGACAGTTATTAAAAATGACCCTGATGTAATTTCATACCTATCAAAACAAAAGACATATGTTAGGGATTATGAAAAGCTACAGTGACCAAAAGCAATGACAAGATTCTGCTGGATGAAGGTACAGGGAGGTCAGCATATGTGAAGATTATTGGCTCCTCTCCTCTACTTCTTTTCCTAAGGCACTGAGCAGTGGTGCCCCTTGGTAGACAACTGTTATGCTAAAGGCATAATTGGAACAATTTAGAGCTCAGGGGTATACTTTTTTAAAGATCTGTCATAGCATATCATCTCAACAGTTAATGTGGCGTAAAATATCATAAAGACTGCTGAGGGCCCTGGAGTCCCTACAGCAGGAACAATCAATAAGACCCTGTGGATGATCTGTCTTCACTCACAAATAGAGGGCATGTGAGGAACACTCTCACTTGCTTTCTTATTCTGCCACTTTATAGGCATACCGGGCTTTTACCTGGTTGGCTGTCAGGTGCACACAAGAAACAATAGTTTGGGTGTACCTCAGGCATGGTAATCAATAAGAAGATTTTGCAAAACTGTGTGGACACCAAGTCCAAAACACGAAGTAAATTGGTTTCCATTAACATTCAAAATGGGACATATTAAATGATATTACAGTTAGAAATCCAGAAAGGGTACAGGCATCATAGCATGTTATGCCCTTTTCCCTTTGCTCTTAAAAATGAATTGGCAAGAATTTCCCTATCAATCTAAAAAAAAAAATAAAATATTTTTCTTCTCTTTGGAGTATGAAAACGCCTTCCTAATTTGGTAAGTGTGCATACAGCCTTCAGGCTTTTATTTTAACTTATCCTTTCTAAAATTAAAAGGATTTTATAATTCTGTAATTGATTAGGTGAAATTAGCTTTAGTTGACATGGTAGAATTTTCTCTTTTTTTTCATAGAAAAAAAGCAGGACCATTTCAGTTTATATTCTGGTATTTTATAATATGTCAAATGTGTCATTGCTATATTACCAGATCTAAGAGTTTTAAGTGACACTTTCTAATCAAGACTGTCAAGAGGTTTCATTTGTAAACAGAAAAAAAACCAAACACTTGGGATAATGGTTCAATACATATTTTACAGTTCTGAAGGAAGGATAAATCTGACTTTGTTTTTTTTTTAAGCAGCAAGTCACTTTAAAGCTGTGAAAATTAACATGTAGTAACATTCTAAGGCAATGTTTAAAATTAAAATGCAATCATTTAGCTGAATGGTGTATTTTATCAGATCTCTGCCCCATTGCTAAAGGTTTTTAGGCTGAATCTCTTTAAAAAAATACTTAAAAGTAATCATTTGCACCCAGCTCTTCAGCTAATAGAAGAATCCAGAGCTGACTGCCAGAAGAGTAATTTTAACATAGCATTTAATCTTCATCAAAGTTTTATTGCTGGTGAGAGATCCTTTGCTGAGCGAACTGAAACTATGAATGAGGAGGAGTAAAATGTGGGCCTGTGGCATACATACGTCTCCTAACAGCCTGCAGAGTTTTTCCTATCTTACTTTTGAGAAGTATCTCTAGGAGCCAAAGACTACAGAAGTGTGTATGTCTACATGTTATCAGTTGTACTCTTTTCTGTCACTGTCATCCGACTCTTGAAACATCCTGAGAGCAGTTTTCAGTGTCTTTTTGAGAGGCACTTGGAAGAACTTGTGCAAACATGCAGTGGTATGTGATATTTGTTATCTCTTTGGGACAAATTGGATCTACTGTGTTTGATTTCTTCAAATAGGTGGTTTTGAGATGGGTCAAACAAAGACCTATGCCAAGCATAGGTGGTATGTAAAATAAACTTTTTTCTGCTCAGAAGTTGGCCATCTGTCCAGCATTTCTGGATGTTTGACAATCCAGACAGAGTGTGAACTCCACCTGGGCTTGTAGATGGCTGACAGAGCTATTGTTAAGTTACTTTATGCAGTTAATGCAGGCTGTGAATTAACGATAGATATATCCAAACTGAAGACTGAATATGGCCTCTCAGTTTTCCATTCTGTGGCAAAGACCTATTAGGTAAATTTTCCTTAAAAAAAGAAAAAAAAGCTAAGGATAGACACAGAAGACTTGAAAAAAGATTTCCACCAAAATAGTCTTCAGTATAAACTTCCATTAATCTTTACATGCGTTCATGCTCTTACAACTGTGAAGATTAGCATTAGCGTAAATAAGATAAGGATGTGCTAAAACATATGTTGGCACCACAAAGCTGCAAGGCACTGTAGTGTAAAGACTTAGAATGGTCTGCAGGAAAAATTAGATTATTTTAAAAACTCTGAAGGGAAATCAGGTCCTTTTCAGGCTTAGATTTGTCTCCTTATTCAGGCACATCTATTATATGATTAAATTAGGCATATTTTGTATTGGCGTTCTTGTCTTGAAGCATTTCTGCAAATTACTTGGGATTCTGAACAAGTATTGGCCCAGCATGGATGCTGATAGGAGGCACATCTGTAATATATTATAAATCTGTTTTTCTCCCATGAGTCTTTCACTTACTACATATTAAGTGTTTGTATAAAAATCTATTAGGAGTATCTATATTTTTTTCAAATTTTGTCTTAAAGAAACCCCAAAACCTTAGCTTCACTAATATGGGGTTTTTTTTTAAATATGCAGGGACCAGCTTCAGTTTTGCTAACTCATGTTGGCTTCTTTTTCTAAAACCAAGTATTTAATTTCCCTTTAATTACCTTTAATGTGCAATGAAGAGAGTAGTCCTTTCTTTAAACTCTTACTTTTGAATGAGTTGTTAAATGATTTTATCTTAAAAGATTAAAACGCTTTATTATCTAGAGCTCTGTCTCCCTTTCTGTCTTCTTTCATCTGTAAATATATTTGCAGGTCTGTTTTCTCAAGCTGCCATGGAAATGAATTTTAAAATCCTTGATTCATCTGGCCTGTTTCAGTGCTTGTAGTTTAGAGCTTGATCCTGCCAAATAATCTGAAATATGACTCCAGCCTGATGACCATGTTATTCTGTATTAATTGTTTGTGCTTTGTGCAAATGTTCCTGTCATCTTTATTTTTTTTTAATATTTTGGATTCTGACACTTAAAATCTAGGATAAAATTCCTATTTCCTTATTCTTACATTAGTTTTGTGGCATATCTATTTTGCTTGGCTCAAAAAATATGTCAACCCAGCATTTCTAAATTAAGTATCTCACTTTTTGACTTGGCCTCGTTTAGTTTATGTTATTGATTGCACTGCAAATGTTCAGACTTGAGCTGTGCTTTTTTGCATGTTTGGGGCACTGTACAGGAAGATCCACTAGACTCAATGACTTGATGATAATATGTCAATGCCAACCTAGTTTTAGTTCATAGTTTTGAGATGCCAGTCCTAGATGTCAGTGTACCACATTGTCCTTTGTAATTAATGTTGTCATACCAGGTGTAGATTAATACAAGGGTCTGCATGCTTGAATGATCTCTGCTGTGGAGAAGTTCCCTTATAAATGTTGTATCACAATATTTTTTGCAATGTTAATTTCCCAGCCAGGAAAAACAATTTGCCTTGAGAAACACTAAATCTGTCAATTTTGTATTAAGAAAAAATAAGCTTAAGACCATGATCTTCAACAGCAGGGAACAAGAATTACTCCTACATACCCCTGGCTACTGTGTTTAACAGCTCACTGCTTTCAGAAGAAATAATGCACCAACTGTAACATATCAATTCAACCACATCATCATAAACTAAACTCTTAACTTCCTAGTTTTAGCCCCTAGGTGCCTGCCTTTAATATTATAATGATGGGATTACAATACAGTGATTTAAAAAGTACAGTGGGTATCAAAGTGTAACATTTATCCAATTAAGCACAGTCAGATCTTGCTCACAATCTAACCCTTTTTCTTCCACCATGCTTTTCTTCTGTATGTAGATTTGTGAAAGCTATGGAGTAATCCTGCCAGTTTTTCATGGAGTGAAGATGTTTGCAGAAAGCTGCTGGCAAGTTGGTCTACTAGTCACTAGACTGGATATTTAAACTTAATATTAATGAAATTTCCGAATTGGAAACTAATTTGTCATGCACGACATTATGTCAGACCTGTTCTGGTCCCAGTGAGGTTTATGTTTCAGTGGTGCAAGAAATGACTGTTTTAGCAATGAAGCTGCACTCATAACTTGGAAATCATAGTATCTATTGGCATCTTATAGTTATTCTCTGAAAGATAGAGGGTGTTTTGATCAGGTAAAATTAAAAAAGAATAATTTTTTGCAAGAGACAAAAGGCTGCGTTTTGGTTATTTTTTTATTGGTAGTTTATGATAGAAGAGTTATAACTCTTCCTTTAGTTTGTTATGAAATATGATATTTATTATACTATTGTACAAATGTGCAGACTAATCACAGCAACAGCAACAATACCTATAATAGTTCTCGTCAACATTTTAGGTCACTTGAGATACGTATTAAGGAGAAAAGTTACCCAAATAACAAGCAGTTTTAGCCTTAAGAAAGATTTCATGTTACTTTACAAACTAGCAGTTACCCAGTGCATTTGACCTGTGATGTTACCAGTGGTTAATGCATTGCATGGGGCTGTTTAGTTCTGGGGATACTAGGGTCTGAACTGTCAGTGGCAGCATGTTCCCTACAAAGCTCAGAACTGAACTGAGTTCAGACTTCTGCATCAGAAGAAAATACATTTTTAAATCATTTAAAATGACTTTGTGTTCTGTACTTGTCTGCCACACTTTTCAGTTTACAGTTATCCTGGTTTTTTTTCAGAATTAAGGCATTTTTATTTATTCTTTGATTTATCATTACATGTCCTGGGTTTATTATCAAGCCCTGTCACCTTTAACTGTCAAAAACATGAGTGAACTGCCAGCACGCTTCCTGGTCATGAGGAAGACCTACAGAATACCATTTTACATAAGATTTGTGTATTAATGATCTTACTGACTTAACTGAAGTTGGCAGCAAAATCTGAGGTAATTCTGACGTTGAGTTAGGGGACAATAGTGGTAAGTGAGCCCTTCGCATTCTGTTCAGGAATCCATAAAACATATGCTATGTTCATTTATTTTTTCCTCCCACATATCCCCCATTGGAAGCTGCCACAAACCTGCAACAACTCCCTTGGTTTAGGTGCCTGTGTTGGAAAATACATTTCATCATATCCTATACAGTTACTATACAGGTACACACTGTAAAAGTGTGTAGTTTTTTCCTGTATCTCTCCTTCTTCAGAAAACTCTCCACTATAGTTCAAGGCTATTCACTCCACTATGTGGATTCTGTGTTGCATTGTGTCTACATACACTACAAGAAAGAGGACTTGGCATATTACATTTGGAAGATCTCTCAATGTTTTTCTGCCTATGAGTTTGAGATCAGTATTTTGGCACTTTTTTTGGTGCTTGTCCTGGACTAACATAATAGCATGGAAGCAAAAGATAGGAAGAGAAAATAATGTTAACAGACTAAAAAACTCATGTGAACTCCCCTCTCCCCCTCTACCTTCCCCCCAAAAAACCCAAAGCAAACCAAAAATACCCCCCAGAAAACAAGTCTCAAAAATCCAACCAACCAACAAAAGCACAGCAGAAAAAACTCTGGTTAAAAAAAATTCCCAGTAATGACACCTTTTAAAGTCTTGGCCTACAGCCAGCTGAATATTGGTACCTATGATGTGGGCTGAACCAGTTTGGCTCAAAGGGGTTCTGTCTGTGCCCTTGTGTAAAAGCACACCAATTCACCTGCACACATTGTGCATGAAGGTGGGCTGCACATGACAGAACTTGTGCATGAATTCTTGATATAAGGCAAAACTGGAGTGTAAGGAAAACTGGGGTTTGCTACCATTTTACTTCTCTTTGCTTGTGTGGCCACTGTTGTTTCTCATAATAGTTCCCCTGTGGCATGTACACGGTGTGCCTGGAAACCTACAGACACCTGCACCAGATGGCTTTCCTAGCTGTGCATTTACCTGGATATGTCATAAGGATTTTTTTTTTTAATAGATGCAGTGCATTACTCTCAAATTCCCTGCTAAAATAGCAGATAAATTTTGCCTAATGTTAGCATTTGTCAGTTCTGCATTAATAGATCCTTCAATCTAATATTTGTGCTCTCCTAGATACTCATGGTTTGGCATCACTTCAGCCTTCATGCTGACTTTCCTGGACTACAGCCAAGCTACTGAGTATGAAGGATTAAATTTGCCCTTGTTTTGTAGCAAGGTTGTATGGGAGGATTCCAAGACTGATTTTCATAATTTGACAGTCAGGAAGAGAGTTGATGTATTTATTTCCTTCCTTCATGCTCTCCTGAAATGGACAGCCTGCCTCTGCTGCTTCTTGAACACTAACCACCACAAAGCTCTTCTGTCTTGCTGCAGGGTTATGACACTTCAGATTAGTTGTGTATGGTTAGAGTAGCAGTGTGGAGTTGTACTGTAGGGAGTTAAAGATGGTTTCTTGACATCTTACATTTTCACATTAGGACAGGACAATTCCAAATATTTTGTGCCATCCTTTATTTTGTTTACATCATCAGGGTACAAGGATGGTGCTTTTCTGAATATAAGAAATACTCCAGATGAGCTGTTTTATTCCTGTGCACTTTACTAAAACAGCAGAACACATATCCTGATATTTTAAGAACTACAATTTGAAACATGTAATATATATGCTGTTTTATTTTGCTGCCTGTTTATACTCAAGTTTAAAAGCAAACCTGACCCTATTTTAGTTCCTTGTGTGCTACATAGAGACCACTGGCTATTTATGAGGGAATATTATTTACACATTTTATGTATGCTTTTCATCCAACAGTCTGGGATGGATTTTTAATTTTTTTTTTAAAGACTTCTAAGGGTTCAATTCAACAGTCACTTTAAATTGGCAGAAATAAAGGCTAGTGCTGCTACTTGTTGGTTCTGCTTTACGCCTCAGACCAGTCTCCTCCTCAGACTCTCTCATTTGACTGTATATGGTCATGTTTTTCTGACTGTGTCTATTGCCTGACAGGTTGTTTGTCTAACTACACAGGATCCAATCCCCCATTTAACAATAAAAATAGAGATGTAGCTGAAGAACACCTTTAGCTTCAGCTCACATATTGAGGAACATGAGTTTTTCCATAATCACTGGAGATATCTTCCTTCCTGATTAGACAGTGCTGTCCCATACGACACACAATGAAATGGACACAAAATTAAATGGATTTCTTCTTAAATGTTTTCTGGACAACTTGGAAACTGTCCTGGTAAGAATAATATTTATTCATTAGCATTTTTATAATTAGACTCTCTCAGACACAGTAGGTATTCAGAAATTCAAAATATGAGCAACATGGGAAGTGCTGCCCTGCAGGGTACCATGTAGGGAAGTACTTTAATTACATGCTTAAGTTAAGCATGTATGTCTACATTAATAAAACTTCTATTAGGGCCTTTCTTGATTCCTAGTTTATGTATTCCTAAATTAGTTACTTCAGGTAAGGTTACTCTTCTTCCCTCTACATATTCCCTATATATATTCCCTTCTTCAAAAGCCCAGTTAAAAAGTCCCAGAAATGATATTCGGCTGTTTAAGAAAGGAATTAAACAAGAATGAACTAAGTATATTGTTCTAAACAGTTTTACCCAGATAGTCATCTAAGGTACTTAGGTACCTGATTACTGCCTAATTCTTTTTCCATATAGAAAGCTTAGCAGTGAAGGAAGTACTTTAACCTGGCTCTTGCAAATGGGAGACTTGAGGCACAATGATAACAAATGATCCAACTGAGCAAGACAGCTCTGAGTAGAAAAATTATCCCAGTTTTAATTCCCTTGACTGTGCAACTCAGACCTCTAGATAGGAGATCTGTAAATATAAGAATTCCCACAGCAGACTATTTGGATAATAGGAGAAAGATTAGGGC
>VWZF01003860.1:50000-57431 GCA_013396755.1 Sclerurus mexicanus
GATAATTGACAACTTTAGGAATTTTTTTCTACCTTGTTCTTCTTTTATATGTACAGTGATAAAGAAACCTGTCTCTCACCAATTTAATATGTGAGAACACAAGGCTGATACCAAAATAATTTTATCCAATGAATGGTGTGATCTTTCAGTTATTAGTGTCATGTATTGTCCTACTGCTAGGACCATTCTATTCAATAAATCTGTCTCATCTAAACTGTCCAGCCCTGTAATTCTGACCAACTGTTATCATTTGGCAAGACTGTGGACATTCATTTTCTTTAACATTGTCTTACATATGCACATAACTGAGTGAATGTTAGGGCTCTTCACAGTCCTTGCACATGCAGACTTAGGAAAATTATGAACGCTGAATACTTGCTATTGCCACCTCAGCTCTCTGCAGACAATCTAAGTTTAGCACTTCCTGAATTTGTTGGTATAAAAGCAGTTTTTCCCACTCCAAAGTAAACCATTTCTGATAGACTGGATATTCTTCCTGACAACTCTTAGACAATTGCTCACATACAATAAAATTTACTCAAATGGGAGATTTTTCAGAAACTGTCTCATTCTCAGTGTACACCTGTCCTGCTAATCTTTGCCTACTGAAAGTGAAATAGGTTAGCTTAAAACACCTTCAAGGCTTACTGCTGGAGTCACACCACCACAACTCTCCAGTTTCCAGTCTTGTGGTACCTCTTACACTCCAAACTGGCTAGATACAGTTTTTTTGCTATTTTCTGCTTGCCATACTCAAAATCCAAAGGGTAAATCCCATCATTAGTCAAGGGAAGACTATCCATATTCCTATATATCATGTATATCTATCTATACACCATGTCAAAAACTTCTCAAACTGAGTCTTCTATCTGCCCTAAGGAAGATTAAGTATTTGTGAAGTATCCTAGGGAGTTCAATGTGTCCAGGACTTGGAAGAAAATCTGGGCTCTGTTCCTCACTTAGTGTCTTTGGGTAGTATTACAAAAGATCTTTCATACCTGCGTCAGGTTTAATGATGCAATTTGCAATTATGTTTTCAGATCTGTTTATGAGAAGAAACAAAAATGAAGAGGTATCCTTATTACTTATGGTCACCTCCAACAAAAGGTAGCTCTTTTTTGTTTCTTCCTGCCCTCTCCCTCCCACCCCTTAGCAATCTCTACACTGCCTGTTCCCTTCATTTTCTTTCACCCTCTCCTTAATGCAGACTTATGTATTCTCTGGTTGAGTTTCTGCACACTAGCATGAAAACTAGAATGAAGCTTTTCTAAATAAATTTAACTAACCTGAAAGCAAGAATTCTTAACAGGAGTGCTGACACAACCTTTACTAAAGCAGTGTGAACATATTGCCATAATTTATGTCAGTCTATATTCAAACAGTTTCTCTATGTACTGTGTGCTTCACTCAAACAGGAAAAGAAGGTACCACAATGAATTATTATGTAATTAATCATTTGACCATGAGGGACTCATTTACTAATTAAAAACTTAAAAAGAATAAATTGAAATAATCAGTGAGTATTAAATTATGTCTTTTGACATGTCAGCAGCATTGTAATATATCATAATGTATCAGTTAGGGACATACAGATCCTACATATTCTGTTACCTTTTACTTCAGGGTTGCCAAAATCATTCATTATACTTCCAATGCAATCCAATTATACTACTCATACAACCACTGTAGTGTGGTAAATTGAGATACAAGATACCACTCAGGCTGATGTATGTACATAGCAATAGGTAGAAACGTATGATTCTCTGCTCTGCTGACCACGCCTACAACTCTTCCATGATCTCTGGGAAATGAAGCTGTGGCTTAGAAATCTAGATTTCAGTTCTGCCTAGGTATTCCCACCTCCATAATATTTACGGCAGACAGAAGAGATCATGCCTTAGCTACAGCTTTGTTCATGATTTGGTATACTAGCACAGATGTGCCTTCACTGGTAGATTAAGGAGCCTTAAGGTATCTGTGAGATTGTGGATTGATGGATTTGACATACTGCAGCACTGAGGACCATCACCTGTGGGGTGGTGTATAAGAACTGGTAGCACACCTGAACCACAGACATCTTAAACTATCACAAATTACTCTGCATTTCTGAGTATGACTCTCAAGGCCGAGATCTGCACAGACCTTATGTGTTGTGACATTTTTAATCCACCATAACCTTTGGCAAGCATTCAATTTAGAGGTTTTTAAGTAGTGGTGGGAATTCCTGTGCTGTTTTGTTTTACAATGCAGGTGAAGGGGGAAAAGATGTTAATTTCCTATTACTGGTCTTAACTGAAAAAGTTCTGCATTGTTAATCTTGTACTCTGAAGCTGTTTTTATTTTGTGTGGGCAAAAGATGGAGATTAAACTACGGCTTCCAAAAGGCTGGTAGAAATGTGAGAAATACAGTTCTCATTTGAAAAACAGCTTTACAAAGTTGTAACTTTTATCTTCTTGGATTTGGTCTGTCTTCAGCAGGAAACTTATCTACATCTCATATTGGTAGAAAGATTTTTTAATGTGATTTTATGTAACACTGTCATAGGGAATAGAGCTGGAGTTTCTCTTTTCTTAAAAATAATATTGAATATATTTGCTTAGCTTTAATTCAAATGAATCAATTAATCCACTGGCATACTGATCCTCTGAAGAAAATAGATAGTGCTTATAAGTAGTGTGGCTTGTGAGTCCTCTATTGATGTTAGAATATAAATGAAAAAGATAATATGCCAGTTTAACTTTCATGTCCCAAATTGAGCTTCCAGGCTTGTGGCAGGGACTTTTATTTGCTTAACTGGAGAGACAGATCCACTTCTGGAAGCTGTCATATGACAATAATTGTGTAGCCTTATTACAATGCTTCCATCAAAATAGTTTACTTCAGCATATCAGGGAGTCTGGGCATTTCATGATGTTAAGGATGGCAGGTATTAAAGTTTTCATGCAAAAACTGCTGATTCATATGCAGGTTGAGATTTTTTTGCATTCTAGAATAGTAAAAATTATTTTTTTCTTATATCTTTAATTTATCAATTTATATTAGCCTTGAAAGTGGGAGGCAAAGAAAATACATTTCTGCAGCAGGAAACTAGGAAACAAGTAATGGTTTATTATTGATTGGATTAGGCATTCTTCTGAAGGGAAAACAAAATGCAGAAAAACACCAGTTATTTGTTAGTCTTTCAAATTGTGAGGGGAAAATATGTGGGGGGTGAAGTTTTAACTGTTTCACAACGATGGCATGATAAATAGTACTCTTTAGAAGAATCTACCAATATACAAAACAGACTGACCATACATTTGCTATTTTTTTTAAGACAAACTTAACATTACTATGGAAAATACTCTGCTGTTTAACTTTTAATTCCCAAGGTCTCCTGCTTAGAGTCTGTAGTAATGGTTTATGTTAGTAAACATGTTGTTTAATAGTTATCTGCTCTCTCCACTTGTCTTCAAATATTGTGATTTAGATAGAAGCATAATGCACATGAGCAACTTGTCCCCAGAGCATTATTTAGAATATAAATTAAGTGATATTATAACAGAGCCCTCACTTAGCTCAGCATAATGAATATGAAACATCATGTACTAGTGACCAAGGTCACGGTATGAGAATGAATTACTCTATTAACTTCTCTTTTAAGTAGCATTAGGGGTAATAAATGAACACATTTAATGGGAGTCTGATAATATTATTCATGTAAAAGTAGCATACTTTATCTTGCTAAAACAATTAAGATCTGTTTTGAAGATATTTTACACTTTAGAAATATGATGCTTAAAAGTGTTTATTGCATGTTGCAGAATGCATCAGCATTAGCCAGTAATGCAGATAATCTGATAAAAATCGAAAAGCTGATTTGTATACTATGCTAATTCAGGATCATCTCCTTGGCCCTAGGTACTGTCCAAATGCTCCATAAGATTACGGCAAGCTTTAGTAGTGATATTAGATTAAATTCAGTTCTTTTGCTTATAACTTTGGTTTTTTCCCAAAAGAAAATTACATCCATCATTCTTCTCTGTAAACCCTCTTTAGCTGCCTGCTAAGTAGTACAGAATGTCTTATTTTAAGCCTGGAATATATATATGTATATTTTAATCTAGACATATTTAAGCCTCCTCTGTCAGTTAACAGTATATTATTTCAGGGATAAAAAGTTTTGTTATTATTGTGATACCTCTGTATCTGAACTGCAAAGAGAGTTAGTAATTTACTGTGTGTTCCACAGTGCACTCACATGTGTTTAGGGAAAATATAAGAGCAGCTGGTAAGAGATTACTCTTCAGTTTGCAAGTGATCGCAGTGCATGGAAACTTAATGTTATATTTGTTTTTCCAAGGTTTGTTTTTCTTTTTGTGTTTTTGTTTGGTTGGTTTTTTTTGTTTGTTAGTTTTTCATTGGTTTTCGGTTTTTGCCTTTAGTTTCCCAAATGTTCTCCTTTAGTTATCTGTATTGCTATTTTAAAAATTATTATGTGAGAAGAAAATGAAGATATAAAATTCTGAATTTTTGGGGAGAAATCTGCTCTTAAAGTACAGCAAAAAGCAGAAAGAAATCTTGCAACAGCATGAATGTGGATGATGGTAGTATACCATGGACATTTTGCCCATGCTTCTAATCCAAAGTGTCCTCAGGATTTTTCCAGGAAAATAATTATTTTAAAGAGTAACATAGTGAAGTGTACTACAGGTCTATTAATCTGCTTGTGAGAACACACTTTTGGATAGTGCAGTAATCAGTACCAAACCTGATCCTGTTTCTAGAGAAATTCAGAACGTTAGAGACAAGATCATCCTTTCTTGTATGTGGGATAGGTATGGGGATTGAAATTCTATGTTTGCTTCTTTCAACAATATGGCCATCTATATAATGACAGAATTCTCACTGAACTTCCTGTAAGCTTCTTCTGAAGTCAGGAGAAATACTATAATTTAGCTTTTTTTGGTAAAAGAATTAAGAACAAAATTTTTACTCACGGTGATTTAATGTATAGACAATCCAAACTTTGAAAACTTTTTAGTGTATTGCATGTCCTTGCTAACTAGTGTGCTTGTAAAGATTATAAGGTATATGGTCTCCTGAGAGCTCACAACAGTTGTTAAATGCCCTTACCTTTTCAATATACCAAATATGCACCTTTTTATTAGGATTTTTTTTTTGGTGTCATTATACTTAAGACCTAATTCAGATTATATAATAGGCTTGGGAATTTTTCTGCTCTGCATTTTGCTGAAGTAATGCAACAACAGGTTCATCCATGTGCACTGCCAGGAATATCTGCTGTCCAGTCAGCTGTTTCCCTACGCACAATGCTCCCACTGGTGAAGTGTTTTAAGAGATAGTTTGCTGCATTTGCTGCATTTCAAATTGCAGAAAAAAATTTTGTCCTTTCAGACTCCTGTCAAAAGCAGAGGGCCTTGGGGACAATGAGTCATTGTAATTAAGACTGTAACATATCTCTTCAAAGCACGTGGTAGAGCCAGGTAAATGAGCATCCTTGTGCTATTTATACCAGCTTCTTAATTATGCTTAATGTGACCAAATCAACTTAGCCTGGCATCAGTTTTGCAAATGCAAATAGACCTAAAGTTTCAAGGGTAAGATCATGTTACACATCAATTTACAAAATGCGTATGTATGTGACTGAAGCAGATGGAAATATACTTAATATGCCAAGTGACATGTCCACAGGATTGGTGGAACAGGAATTAAGGTATTAGTTTCTCATATTTTATGATTAATGTTCTTCTTTGCATAAGACCTGAAAGTCTAGCTAAGATCATGAAAGGCATGTTGGTTTAAATCTTTCTTTGCTATAAAGTATAGTAATTATATCTCAGCTAACTCTAACAAAACCCTTAATATCTATGCATGCCTGGAGCCAAAATAGGTCAGCTCATGGGCTATTGCATTATATTTTATTATTTAAACTTTAGGTGATAGTTTAGCATTTAAAAGCTTTGGAAAGAATTAGGTTCTTCTCTTTATCCATAAACAAACTGACATGCAGATGGACACTGAGAACACTTGTTCCATGTTTCCTCTCAAGGATTTCCCCAAAGTTAAGGGCTGTCCTTTGTCCCCCAGTTATTAATTTCAGCAGTAGAGTTTAATTGCAACCTGTGAAAAATACAGCTATGATGAGGTTATGTTTTCTGATTTTGAAGAGAAGGCCATATTTTGCCTGCAGTCTTAAAAAAGACTTGAAAAACATGCACTAAGTAAAGGAGATGGGAAAGAACCCTGCTACTTATGTCTAGATCTGGATTTAAGTAACAGAAACCCAATGGTAAATAACATTCTTCCAGCAAAGTCAAAATAATTTTATTCATCAGGGAGGTTTGTTTTTATTGTACATACAAGGAACACTTAAGAAATAAATGGATATGATTTAATTAATTACAAGCTGTTACTTTCTGAGCTTTTTTATTCATGCTCATAAAAGAGAGAAAACATAATTGAATTGCATGTTTTGTTATATAAGAGTATTGTTAGGAAGGTCTACTCTGCAAGATGAGTTTCTGGGGGTTTCACTGTCATTCATAGTCCTTTAATTTGTTAAATTTTCTTTCACAGCTTCATTTCAATTTATGTATCACAATGAACGATGAGTCTGTCATCCGAAAGGGGTGTATGGGATTTTAAAGGCACATCTCATTGGGTTCACAGTTGAACTTTATACCCACTCCTGCACTGATGGCAGAGTTGAACATTATCAGAACCCTTATTCACTGTACCACATTAAGAATCAGGAATCCAATGTGGGATGATAGCACATGTGAGGAAAATACAGAGATACAGAGCCTTTTCTTATAGGATTTATTAGAATAATTGTAGCCTTTGAAAAGTAATGTATTAGTAGTAAAACTCTCTTTTCCTCGAACTTAATTCTCATCATTTATTTATTAACTAATCTTATGCGTTGTGAAAATAAGTTGTGGAAGTAGGTGTAAAAGTTGCTGGAGTTTTGAAAACCACATGTACTGAAACTGAAATGTTCAAGACACTTTATAGAAAATAGACACAAAATTAAATGGAGAACAGAGTGGGTCTGGATCACACCAGCCCTTTTAATCTAATAGGAAGCAACTGCTAGTTTAGTCTCAGCCTCTGCAGGGAGTTTAATCAGTGATTAAATCCATTTGAGGGCTCTGATTTGGACAGAGACGTGCAGGAAAAAAGTAATTTGGAACTTTCAGTTACATAAGGCAACTAACCAAAGTAATTTCAGAATTGGTAGAATTTAATACTTGTCTTCATGTTTTCATGCTGTTACAAAAGCTTAATTTAATAGTGGACATGTTTTGTTTTTTTTTTTAAATATCAATTCAGACAGTAGGAGAATGTTACTTTTCTTTACTGTTTACTTTTGCATATGGAGTATAGAGAGCATATCAAAGGCCTGGTTTTTTTTTGTTTGTTCCCCC
>VWZF01003860.1:57488-99069 GCA_013396755.1 Sclerurus mexicanus
TTTTTTTTTTTTAATTCTTACTGTACTCTCTTCTTCTGCATTCAAGCCCTTGGTTATCAATATCTGGACAGTAATTTTTTTCAGGTCATCTATCTTCATATCCTCTTTGCACCTTCCTTAGATGTAAAGATCCTGTTATTAATTACTTCTATCTTCACTGGGATATACATTTCTATAACTCATTTCTATTTGTATAAAAAGGCTGTCTAATCTGAACACTTATTACTTGACAAATGTGTAAAATGACAGTTTTGAAATACTTTTCCTAATCATAAGGGAATATGAAGATATTTTCTTTTTTTTTTATCCCTGTCAGAAACATTTTTAGTTGTCAAGTAAACCCAGATAATGCTAGTAACTTCTGGCTAGATTTGATCTATAGTTCTGATTGAGTCAAGTCTGAAGAAAAATGGTTCAATACCTTAAAAGTAATTAAGACTTTTATCTGAAAAACAGTTATACATGTGCTTAATTTAATGAATGTAAATAATCCAATTGACTCCAAATATTCATAAGTATTAAGTTAGGCACAATTTGCAGGATCAGGAAGTAAAATTGTCCATTTTGTGCCAGGTGTTGTATAAATTTTCTGTGGGTTTCCCATGTGTTTTGGGAACATAGAATAGGTTATCTGTATACTAGGAGCATCCTAAATCCAGGCTATTCAATTTGGCATCTGCCATTTTCTCTGATTATGGTGAACTGAAGCATGCGAAATAAGTGTCACAGCATCAAGATTCTCTCATTTCCAGACCATTCTAAATCCTTGCTTTGATACATGAATATGTAAGATTAGGACAGTGTCAAACCAGCAACATATTCTGAGACAAGTTTTTGGACCCTCTCAAATCCATAGAAGTTTTGCTATTGACTGTATGGTATCATTTCCTCTCCAGGTTTCCTGCTTCAATACACTATCAACTGTGTAACTTTCCTTCCTTTTTATGTAAGAAGAATATGAAGAGATACTTACGTCTGTAATCCCTAGTTCCTATGCATAAATCACATATGAATGTTGCATTTCAAACTCTTAACTTTATATTAATTTTTTTCTTCTTCTGAAAATGGCCCAAAATATAATAGTTTATATGTATTTATATGAGAGAAAAAGAGTAAAAAATATAAGCCTTCTAGAGTATTCAGTGATAGGAAAAATTCCTTACGCCTTTTCTAAATTGCTATAAATTTGCAAATTGAATTGAATTGTTTTGTTTGTTTCATGCATAATTGACAAGGTGACAATTAACTATATGGTACATTGTCCCTTGCCTCAGGTATATAACACTAAATTTGTGTTCTGAGAAAATAAAAGGAACGAAATAGTGTGACAGGATTCAAAAAAAATAAAACCCAACAAAAGATTAATTGCTTTAGCTGTTCCATTTGTATCTGTTCCTATCTGTTAGCTTAGGCATTGACATCCAGTACTAGTTAGTCTACTTGATTTCTGCCTTATATTTTGTAAAGGAATCTTCAGTAAATAAATAACAAACCTCTGTAAGGATTAGAAATCAAGTCATAAAAATATCTGACAAAACAACAAGGAATGTTGAAAAGTTAAGTTTGAATAAAAACAGTTTTCTTCCTTCTGTACATTTTAGGTACTTCATTTGAATGACCATGCTGACAATCAAAGGCAGCAGCATATTATCCTTTTCTACACATCCTAAATTGCAAAAAACTGTTGTGCTTTCTATAAATGAATGAACTGACACAAATGAAGTCTTGGAAGAAAATTGTTAAAAATTAAAGTAAAAATGTCCTCATTAGAGTCTGCATCAAAATTTGTACAAGCATGGCTGCTAAAGAAGCAGATGCACAACATCTACCCCAGGTGACCAAAATATGAAATAGAGGAAATAGAAACCCAAGCATACTTAAATGAGTTCTTATATACAATTAAGGTGTAATTATGTAACCAAAAATATTGCATAAAATGTGTGATCCCAGGATAGACCCTGACATCTATCATCACTGATTTGAGTGTTAAGATGTGTCAAGGAAAGACAAGGTCATGAAGCCAAAACAATGAGGCAACATTTATAATTATAGATTTAGAGTATGACTGACTGTTATTCTCGACTGTTACAACTCTTGATATTTCTATTAAGAATGACAAGCACATCACAGTCTACTGTAATGCTATCAGAGTCATAATATTCTTTGCATTCTGTCCTTATCCATAACATATTTTTTTCTTACAGGAAACAAAACCAGAAATATTTTCTTTAGGAATGCAAAATAATGCACCTTGAATATTACTTCCTTATCCAATGAAATTTTTTAATCTTTAAATTTTGGGCTATGCCTATTTGAACTGATGTTAGTTTTATCTTCTGTTTACATGATCAGGCTATGTTCCTTGCAGTAGAGATGCTGGGAAAACTTAAGTATGCATCTTTTCTTTTTTTTTCTTTTCCCTAAGGAAAACTAAAGACATTAGGATGTTTGACTATAAAAATATATTGTTGGAGTTAAAAAATAGTACACCTCTTTCTTTAGAGAGTAAACATGTTGTGTGTGAATATTAAATTAATTCTGTAGTTAATACAAACACTTTGTCTTTCCTCCAGAAATTCTGGAGCTGGAGATGTAACTGAAATTTGTATGGTGGAGGTCTTTTTAATGCATTGTCCTTGAGTTGTGACTTGTGGCACTGGCTGTCTGCAGAGAACAGATTTCAGAAAAGCTCTTTTAATGCTGCTACTTCCTGTTGGCAAAGGTAAGTGAAAAAGGGAAGGCATGTCTGCTGCTGCCTCTGCCTTGAGCAGAATATGAACACATCCAAGGGCTCTGCATGTTTAGCTGTATATCTGCAGGAGCTTTTGTCCAGAGGAATAAATTCTCTAAACTGTCTTTCATCCCTCCCTGGATCAATCCAGTGGTAACCACAATTTCATCCACAATATTTTGTCTGGAAACAAATGAAGCATTTTAAGTTTTGTTGTGTTGGAAAAACAAATCAAACATTTTTTTTTTTTTAAACACAACTCTTTCAAGTTTCAGTTCAATTATTACAATTATCCAAACATATAAGTTAGATGGCCTAGTATGCGAATAGAGACAGACAGTTATACAAAAGGATGGATCCATTTCAGGTAAGGAGTAGGTCCTTTAACTGAAAAGCACATTCAAGGAATACTGCAGGCAAAGCCTAGAACCTTTCTGAACAGATTCCCTCTTTTCTCCTCTTCTGATCAAAACTTGATTCCACGGTGATGAGAATAAATGAGAATAAATTCTCCATCCCATTTTCTAAGCAGAAAATTAGCATAATTTAATTGAGATGAATAAAACAATGGTTGTTCTCCAAGCCTTCAGATGGTAGAATTTGAAGTGCTTGTGTTTGTGGAATCAACCACAGTTGTCTCAAATTTAAAGGTCTAATTTACTATGGAAGAAGATGTAATTTTTCTATTAACATTTTGAAAAACAGTAATGTTTTAAAAATGCTTCTACTGCACTGATGATTTTCTGAAATAATAATGTTGCATTAGAAAACACTACTCAGTCATAAAAAGAAATTATGGTACAGTTTACTTTTGTTGTGTTGAAATGTTTTGATTTTTTTTAATGTTGAATTTAAAGAGCCTTCATGTTACTCTTTTACTTCATTAACCTGAACAATTTCCAAATTTGGAGTTCCTGTCACCATTTTGAATACAAATAACATTTTCAAATTATTTCTCCTTCTAAATAGTAACTACATATTTAAATAAAGATCATACTGTTCTAATTCTTATTGAAAATGGCACTAAAGTTAAGTTGCATACACTAGCAGAAATGTCCAGGGAGAAAGAAAATACTGATTCTAAGAGGAAATCGGTCTTTCTTGATTTATTTCAAAACCTGTAACCTGCTATTTTAAAATAAAGTGAAAAAGTCTTCATAATCTTCATCTAATAATGATAAAAACAAACAAATAGACAATTGAGATCACTTGCAGCTTGTCAACATCTTTTTTATTGTAAAAATTATTTTTATACCCTTTATTTTTAGTTAATAACAACAAGATGAGATGGCTGACCTCTTTGATTCTTGAATATTTTTTTTCACTATTGCTCTCTTGAAGGCATAGAGGTTCCATTTGCAGAAAAATAGGAAACAAACTTGTATTTTTATCCATTATTAGCTATTAGTTTTCTGGGAATTGCAATAGGAAGTGCTTTATTTTTTCTTACTTGATTTCTAAATTATCAGAAGAGGAATGAAAACCGATAGCTTGAAAAAGCCTTCTTTGTTGTGCGTGCTTCTCTATAATTTTCTCAAGCTTGTTTGTTTTCAAATGAAACTGACATAATGCTTTTGTCACTAACCTTGCAAAAGATAAGATAGTATATTCTGGAAAGCAGAGAATATAAAAACACTCTTGCCTGAAGTAGGAGAAAAAACAGTTAATTTCAATCCTGATGATATTTTTTTCAGTGAACAATAGTCTCCCAGAACTGACATGAAGAAGTAATGAATGAATGAAAGGAGAACTGAGTCACAGATGCACTTTGCAATCACTTTAGAACATCTACACTCTTCCAGCCAAAATACTATTAATACGTGTGTCAGCAGAGTGAGTGAATCTCATAGTGTGGATGCATTGGAACAGTTCAGGAAAGAAAATGAAGAATATCCTCAGGGACAGACTTTTCTTTTTCTCTGAGAGACTCTTCATTATTCAGGCATTGTGATACTTTTCCTTTATTTGTGTAAAGATTAAATTGCACATGATTTCTAATGTTTCTGCTACTCCAACTGTCATAGGTCGATGACCTTCATGGAAGTGAGATAATAGATACATCGTCTGTTGTTCAGGCAAGTGCTGTTCTTCCACAGCCCGGTACTTTTCTATTGTTACAAGTCGAAAGCAATTAAATAAAAATACAAGAGAGAGTTTCTAGAGTATCTTTAGTATTTCATATATGTCCTTATGTGACTGTCATTTAACATTTATTTGAGATATTGTCTAATGTTATAATGACCTAGAAGCATAAACTGAGACTCTTTTACAGGGCTGAGACAACAAATTAGTGAAAGATGTCTGTGTGTACTCAGAGATGCAGTTTCTGGGAAGGAGCCCTCTATTGTTTGAAATCTGTAATCTAAAGATTTACAATTGATGTGTTTGTCCTCATATGTGTTACGATGACTGTTAAAATCCTGTTTGAATACTTTCATATTGTTTCACATCCCAATTGGGGAAGAAAAAGGTCTTTACCTTTGCATTGCAGTGATATTGCATAAAATCTATGCACTATACACACTATAAAATTATTTTCATACAGCATGGAGACTATTACTTCACTTAAGAAAAGTAACCATTACTTATTAGAATCTTTCAGCAGTTTGAGCAATGTTCATTTTTGGTTAGCATCTTCAAAGTGGTCTAAATGGACAAATCAGGATTGTTAGGTGTATTTACATGTATGTGAAGAATGGCTGACATGACACTGATGCTGTACAGAATTCTATTGAATGCTGCAAAGGTGCACAAGAAAGTGCATGCTATAGTTTGTGTACCTCTTTATTCACTTGTTTTTTTCCAATTTCACACATTATTCATGAATACAGTTATGGATACACCAACAAACTGGATACAGTTTTAAAATTTTCCATAATCACTTCTTAGATAACATTCTGCAAGTGAATTATTGCTTTTGTATGCATATTGAAGAGTCAAGTTAAAATAAGATTAAAAATAATATTGGGAAATTAGTGAATTGATACCCTAGAATTGACTGCTAAAACGACAGATAAGGAAGATAATCACTGACATTTTTTGATCTCAGTAAGAGCTTCCTATAGGCATTATACACTGTCATTTCACTAAGACTTCATAGACAACCATCCTATCCACAAAACCCTCATTTATTTCAAATATTTGTAAGCCTGGTTAGCATGTTGCAACATGAGAAGTCACAACTGGTTTCCCTCTAATATTGGCTGTACATAAATCAGCATATTCCTTTGTGACAATTACCCATCATTTATATCATGTTGATCAGAAGACACTAGTGTTACTAAACTGCACTTATTATTACCTTTTTACTAAACCTACCTTTGTTTCAATTAGTCTTTAACAACAACAACAAAAAATGATAGCCCCTCAGATACTGAAGAGAATGAATTTCAGTCCAGATAAGAGTAGAAAAGGAAAGCTATTATGAGGAACTCGGCCAATTTATGTAGTTTATTCCTTTTTTAGCAACCATACAATTTCTCTAGCAATTAATAATTCCAAGTAAGTATTCTCCTGATTCTACCTTCTGTTCATAGGATGACTAGGTGCTGAAAGAATATGCCCTTTAGCAACAGATAGAATTACTACTTACTATATGTGTATTAAAACTATTGGCTCGGCATTTTAGTATTTGATCTGGTGTAATATTTTCATTAGATCTGGACAACATTGCATATCTCTAAGGCAAACTTGCTTTAGAACAAGTCATTTGGAGATGACATACACATTTTGATCATTGTAGGTAATCCACTAAGTATGCTTTGACAGCGTGAAAGACTAGTTCTTTTGTTTCTCTGTCGAGGTCAGAATCGTAATAATGGCAATAAAGAAGTGATTGTGATTGGTACTTATAAACAGAATATCTTGAATAAAGCTGAGAATAAAGTGTTGGAAAGACAGGCATCTGAGGAATACTCTTCAAATCCAGGAAACAGGATAGGTGCTAAACTTCTACAAGCAGTAATCAGGGCAAAATTCTTCACAGTATTGCTGGGAGTTTGTTTGGGTGTGGCCTTCGGGTGACTGCTACTCTTTAGGTTGTTCTTCCTAAGAGTCTTTCAGTGGCAAACATGCTTACAAAGAGATTATTCAAATGTAAATGTGCACATTCAGTTTAACTAAACCACAATAATATCTCTGCAGCCTTTTTTGAAAGCTTTTCACTTTCTAAGTTTAGAAATTCATCAATCTGATTCTTGAAATCACTCCATACCTTTACAGCTCATAAAAAGAGCTGTCTAGTACCAATTCTTTTCTACTGAAAACACAGCTTTTGTAGAACACCTGTCTTTAGTAGAAAGGCAAGAAATTGACTCAGCCAAACCTTGGTAATTGTGTTACCCTACCTTTGAAAAATTCTGATTGCAGTAGATGATGGAACTTGCAATACTGTTTAGATTAATTTTATTTGAATGAAAATCAGCTTCTTATACAAGAAGCAACCAAAGAAACCTAGTTGCACTGGTGACTACTTCTGTCTCAAGTATATAGGAAAACAACCGTTATAATACAATTTGTTACTGGGACTTGCTTAATGTTGAATGACAGGATATTTTCTTCACCAATATAAACAAACATAATTTTCTAAGTTATATGTGGTCTATGATGTCAGCACTTTACTCATTGCTTACCTATGGTTGTGACTTTGACTGCCTGCCAGTTGCTCTCGCTCTCTCCCTCTCTCCCAAGATGTGAGGAGAAATCAAGATGGAAAAGCTTGTGGGTCAAGATAAAGACAGGGAGATCACTCACCAGTTGTCATCACATCTGAAACAGACTCAGCTTCTGGAACTAATCAATATTCAAAGATACTTAGAATTTTTTTCCAACTTTTTTTTTTCCAATGTATATATGCATATATTTCATCAGTACTAGGTAAATATATCCTTAAAGATTTAAAAATTCATACAATAGATCTCAGTTGGGAGTAAGGATTGTATTTTTCTTAGTATCTATACCAAAAGTTCTTGCATAATTAAGATCTTCTCTGTCTATTTTTGCAGAGAATGGGATTTAGTGTTTGAATAGACAATAAATATATGAAGACGCATTTTGACATCCTTCAACAGGAATTCAAACCATCTTCATACTCACCTTCTGCTATTCTGTAAATAGTCCTTTACAATATAATTCTCAATTCTGGAAAAAGTCCTGCATCTCAAGGTCTTCATCCATAGACCCTTGTCTTTTCTTGTCCTGGATATGGAGCATGAAACAAATCATCTGGAAATGATAAAATGTAACATGAGGTGCTTTTCAATCTTTTTTCTACACTGGTCCCATGTACCTTCAAAAACCGTTGTCAGCTTTCATCATTTTACCACTTTCCTTCCATATTTTTGAGTATTCCTTCCTTGTTTTTTTTACCCTTCCAGGACATGTGTAGGCTTGATCCTGGGTAGATTTACACTGCATATGCATAAAAACATATACTTCTTCCTCCCCCTGCATTTCTACTATTTTCTTCCTAACCCAAAATATTTCTGGGTGGATTCATCCTTGTTTGTCAGACTGTGAACAAAACATGGATTTTGCCTTTATAACTGTCTTTCTGATTACATATCTCCTGGTCTTGTTAATATGGGAAAGTCAATTTTTCCTTTAGTCTCTCTTACATAGTTGTACTAGTTTTTAGTCACTCCCACAAAATCCTGGAGGCACAGTTTGTTTTCATGGTTTTATGGAATCACGTTCAAAGAGATCACAGTGGGTTATCTGGTCCAAATTCCCTGCTTAAGCAGGATTGTCCTAGAACATGTGTGAGAGACTGGATTCAGATCTCACTGGATTATTCTATTATTGGGTTGAATTGGCCAATTTTTCTGTGTTGGGGGAAGGGCCTCATTGTCTGCACCATCCCTCACTCTGGCCTGAGTAGCACTGAATGGTCACTGAACTGGACATCATTCCTAGGAGGGTTGGCAATAGTAGCCAAAGCACATAAATACAGGAGCATAGGGGCTCTATCTTACCTTCTCTCTTGGGATCTGCCATTGCTATGTGAAGTTCTGGACTTCCATAGGATCCTTTGGTGGTAGCTATGTAATTCTTTTATTTTAACTTCTTTCTTTACTCCTTCTTTCTTTACTCCTTCTTTCTTCTCTTGATCTCCTTGCTTCCTTTACTCTTTCCTTGATCTTTTGTGGGTAACTTAAAACTTATGTGTTATATTTTACTAAGTGCTGTGAGGGTTGTTGTGTGCTGGACACTTTAGTGAAATCTTCTCCTTGGTTGTATGTTACTCCTGTAAAACATTGCCAAAAAGCCTATTTTCACGTTAAATTACAAGAAGTCTCTTGGCAAAAAGCATGTACTTTTTTCTTTTTACACAAACTCAAGGTATTAAAGAGATAAAAGGCTTTGCAAAATTTGGTTGGCAAACTTTTGGAGTCTTAAATATAGGAATACTTCCAAGCTTGAGGCTTTGGAACTGGGTTCTTACAGTACGGCACAGGATTGCATCCAGAGGGTTCTGGAATATCTCCAGTGAGGGATACTCCACAACCTCTCTGGGCAACCTGTCTCAGTGCACGGTCACCCACACAATAAAGAAAATTATCTTCATAGTGAAGTGGAACTTCTGCGCATAAATTTCTGCCCATTGACTCTTGTCCTCTTGCTTGGCATCACCAAGAAGAGCCTGTCTCTGTCTTCTTGGCATGTCCCCTTTAGATTTATGCACACTGATAATGTCCCCTCTCAATCATTTCTTCTCAAAACTGAACAAGTACAACTCCCTCAGCCTTTCCTCATAAGGAAGATGCTCCAGTCCCTTAATCATCTTTGTCACTCTCTGGTAGACCTGCTCCAAGACCATGTCTCTCTTGTACTGAGAAATCCGGAATTGGACACAGCACTCCAGGTAAGGCCTCACTAGGACTGAGCAGAGGGGCTGGATCACCTTCCTTGACCTACTGGCAATACTTGCTAATGCACTCCAGGATAGCATTGGCCTTTTTGGCTACAAGGGTACACTGCTGGCTCATGNACATTGCCAAAAAGCCTATTTTCACGTTAAATTACAAGAAGTCTCTTGGCAAAAAGCATGTACTTTTTTCTTTTTACACAAACTCAAGGTATTAAAGAGATAAAAGGCTTTGCAAAATTTGGTTGGCAAACTTTTGGAGTCTTAAATATAGGAATACTTCCAAGCTTGAGGCTTTGGAACTGGGTTCTTACAGTACGGCACAGGATTGCATCCAGAGGGTTCTGGAATATCTCCAGTGAGGGATACTCCACAACCTCTCTGGGCAACCTGTCTCAGTGCACGGTCACCCACACAATAAAGAAAATTATCTTCATAGTGAAGTGGAACTTCTGCGCATAAATTTCTGCCCATTGACTCTTGTCCTCTTGCTTGGCATCACCAAGAAGAGCCTGTCTCTGTCTTCTTGGCATGTCCCCTTTAGATTTATGCACACTGATAATGTCCCCTCTCAATCATTTCTTCTCAAAACTGAACAAGTACAACTCCCTCAGCCTTTCCTCATAAGGAAGATGCTCCAGTCCCTTAATCATCTTTGTCACTCTCTGGTAGACCTGCTCCAAGACCATGTCTCTCTTGTACTGAGAAATCCGGAATTGGACACAGCACTCCAGGTAAGGCCTCACTAGGACTGAGCAGAGGGGCTGGATCACCTTCCTTGACCTACTGGCAATACTTGCTAATGCACTCCAGGATAGCATTGGCCTTTTTGGCTACAAGGGTACACTGCTGGCTCATGGACAGCTTGTTGTTCACCACGATCCCCAGGTCCTTCTCGTCAGAGCTGCTTTCCAGCAGGTCAGTTCCTAACCTGTACTGGTGTGTGGGGTTAATATTCCCCAGATGCAGGACCCTGCATTTGCCTTTGTTGAATTTTGAATTTCATAAGGTTCTTCTCTGCCCGTCTTTCCAATCTGTTGAAATCCCTCTGAAGGACTGTACAGCCTTCCGAGGTATTGGTCACTGCTCCCAGTTTTGTATCATCAGTGACCTTGCTGAGGAGGCACAATATTCCCTCATTAAAGTAATTGATGAACAAGTTAAACAGTACTGGGACCAGTATAGAACCCTGGGAGACATCACTAGCGACAGGCCTCCAACTCTGTGCCACTAATCATGACCCTCTGGGATCTGTCACTCAGCCAGTTCTCAGTCCACCTCANGCATGTCCCCTTTAGATTTATGCACACTGATAATGTCCCCTCTCAATCATTTCTTCTCAAAACTGAACAAGTACAACTCCCTCAGCCTTTCCTCATAAGGAAGATGCTCCAGTCCCTTAATCATCTTTGTCACTCTCTGGTAGACCTGCTCCAAGACCATGTCTCTCTTGTACTGAGAAATCCGGAATTGGACACAGCACTCCAGGTAAGGCCTCACTAGGACTGAGCAGAGGGGCTGGATCACCTTCCTTGACCTACTGGCAATACTTGCTAATGCACTCCAGGATAGCATTGGCCTTTTTGGCTACAAGGGTACACTGCTGGCTCATGGACAGCTTGTTGTTCACCACGATCCCCAGGTCCTTCTCGTCAGAGCTGCTTTCCAGCAGGTCAGTTCCTAACCTGTACTGGTGTGTGGGGTTAATATTCCCCAGATGCAGGACCCTGCATTTGCCTTTGTTGAATTTTGAATTTCATAAGGTTCTTCTCTGCCCGTCTTTCCAATCTGTTGAAATCCCTCTGAAGGACTGTACAGCCTTCCGAGGTATTGGTCACTGCTCCCAGTTTTGTATCATCAGTGACCTTGCTGAGGAGGCACAATATTCCCTCATTAAAGTAATTGATGAACAAGTTAAACAGTACTGGGACCAGTATAGAACCCTGGGAGACATCACTAGCGACAGGCCTCCAACTCTGTGCCACTAATCATGACCCTCTGGGATCTGTCACTCAGCCAGTTCTCAGTCCACCTCACTGTCCACTCGTCCAAACCATACTTCCTTGAGATTGCTTATGAGAATGTTGTGAGACACAAACTTGCTTTTAAAAACCTTTAAACCTTTTAACCTGCTTTGCAGAATGCTTAAATATCTGTATCACATGCAATGTTCATTTAAATGTATAGTAGTAATTTAAAATTGGGAACCCAGATGGATCAAGAAAGATACCTTCTGGAAAATAAGGTGATCTCTTCTCTGGCCAGCTCTGCAATGTCTTGCCACTGAGGTCCAACTATGATTCTTCAAAGGGAACAGTGGGATCCCATGTACAGTACTGTCACTTCAGTAATGGTTTCTGGAACCTATTTTACTTTTTCCAACTTCTATAATTACCACTATGCTTGTAAAAGTGATTATTTTTAAATCTTTCCTCTCCATATTTGGTCTTTCTAACTCTTAGTTGCTGTTTTATTTGAAAACTGGAGCCTAACACTTGAAGTCATCAGTCATACTTTACCCTTTGTTTCATTTTTCTGTCAACTTTTTCTCTCTTCCTCATGAAATCAGTGGTACAGGTAGGAATATGCATTTTCTTTTCATGAGTGATTCTTGTATTTTAATTTCTTAGTGATCTGCTCAACAATTCATCAAACCTCTTTTCTCAGTGCAGCATCCTCTTCTTTCTTGATTGTTAATACAAACAAAACACAGGGTCAGTATTTGTTAGATTTATAAAGTCATATTGCTAACCTCACCTGTTTCTTGTCTTTTTCTTAATAATCTACTTCTAATGGTGGAACTTTGTCTTGTTCTCTATAAACAAATTACACTCTGCTACTAACTCTACTAATTCAATTACTTTTCCTTAAACTCTTGTTGCAAACCATTAAAACATGGCTTTCACTTAATGGATAGCAGAATATTCTTTTTACAAGAACCATACCTGTTTAATCTGCATTATGGAAGACCTAATTTATTTTTCTTGATCATTCTGCCATCTTTGACAGAATAATTCTTTCTCATGTGCAGATCTTTGCCTTTCTCCCTTCCTCATGTGTTGCTTTAATGTCAGGGCTTTTCCCTCTTTGTGCAAAAAAATTGCCACTAGACTGTTCTGTTTTTTCTTGAACTTCCAGCTTCCTCACCTACCTGCTAAGATGGTAGAATGCTTTTAATCCTGAAATAATTTTCTGAACTTTCTTTTTTTTTTTCCAAATTTGATATTTAATTATAGGTTTTAGGAAGTGATATGGTACCAGAAAAGATTCACAATTCTGTAAGGCAATGTGATTGGTGGCCAGTTAGGATCTGCAACTTGAAAATGTGTACTATGATTTTTTATTCATCACTGAATTTATCTTTAGCTCCACTAATGATGTATTAGAGAGTAATTTTTGTATATGCATCTATTTTAGAAATGGTATCTGTCTTAGTTCAAGGGGAGAACTAAGATATCTATGTTGACCAAGAAAAAAAAATAATCCCTCTCCCTTTAAATTTAGAAACAAAAACTTTAATTAGGAAGTATATATATATATGAAAAAAGATAACAGTTGTCAACCACAATACATTTATATGTATCTCCAGAAAAGACCAAACACCAACAGCTTGTAATAAAATCTTCCCCCTCCCCAAACGACAAGGTAACAGTTAAAAGGTCTTTTGGCTACCCCTAAAAAAGGACTGCAATTGTATCTAAGGACAGCAGGAGGTGATGTCGCACCCCGGCCGCTGGCCTCTCTCTCCCAGGAGATGCAGTTATAGTTATGGACAGCAGGAGGTGATGTTGCACCTCAGCCGNTCTTAAAGCATGAGCTGTTATCCTAGTATTAAGCCAAAGATAAATCTAAATTTGGGGTTTTTTATTATTATGCTTGTTTGTATAGGTCAATGCTATTTGGAAAGTCTATTAAGCCAGGGATTAATCTCCCATTGGACACATAAGAAATAATCTAAGAGTCAGGATGGTGTTCAACTAAAGTTGTGTCTGCTCCAATATATAATTTAACTTCTTGTCTGTCCCTTCTTTCTGTGTGTCTTTTTTTCATAAACTTTGCATTGTTTTACACCATATTGAGATATAATAGTTCAAAATGTCAGTATAGTGTCATCATGCTGTAACCTCAAAATGTCAAGAAATCTGAAGATCTCAAGATGCTTTGAGATTCTCCAGTTTCATATAAAATCCTTTGGACTGAAGAAGCTTTCACCAAAAACAAAGTTTTACTGTCTCATTTTAAACATTGCTACTGGAATTGATGCTTCAAGGATTGGTATTCTTAAAGACCTAATTATATTAATGCTTTAAATATGTAAGAATACTTCAATTTTGTTTTGAGTGCCTGTTGCTAGTATCGGATTCAAAAACCACTTTATGCATCTGTGTCAGTTCTACAGAGATAGGTTCATTACCATTACAATGCTAGCTGTCGACAGTACACTGTATGAGTCCATCTTTATGTTGGCAAATTACTCCAGTCTTTTCACGTAACTGGATGACAAATCCCAAGTTATGGTGGGTTGATTTTGTAATTTGTCCTTCTTTAGGCATGTTATTGCCTACATGCGCTGTGGGAAAGAATCCTGCATTGGTAGGAAAATTCAGCATTGGCTTAATGTAGATCTTTAACTCCTGCATGCATGTTGAGTTGCCAGAGAAATGGGAAGAGGTTGTTGATAGGAAGTCTGATCCTGGGACTGAAACTATGTATGACTTAGAATTCAGTTATATCAGTGCAGTAGTAGCTTTCTGTATTTTCTTCATATGTTGTATATTATTTTTCGAAATATGTGGGACTTCAGAAGGGGATGTTTTTGTGTAGTTATAGTGGGTTTACTTTTATGATTTACTGCCCATCTGCAAAGCCTGTGCAATCAATAAGGGGCAATGGGAATTCTCTAACTGTCATTAACTGGAGTGTTTATTAATTCTCAATTAGACTGCTAATCAGTCTTACTTGTGCAAACTCATTGAAAGGAGTAGGGTGATCCAGGCGTCATCAGAGGTATATGACTAAAGTGAGATCACAAACACTTTGAAAGAGCAATTTGGCAAGTATTAGGCAATCCTGTACAAGACTTAACCCATATAAGATCCGTGTGGAAGTTGACACTTAAGACTATGGATATTGCTGTGGTCTTTTGGGTACAATAAACTTGTTTTTTTAGAGTCATTATTCCATATGGGAACTTTAGTTTTCTAAAGGTACAAGATGTTTTGTGCTTATAAGTACAAGTTGATGCACTTTCCAATATTACATAGGAAAACACTATTTTCTTTTGCATATCTAAAAGAATTGAAGGGAAAATTTGTAGCCTTCAATAGATCATCAAAGTTTGTGTATATGAAAGTTGTTAGAGAATCAGGGCAACACACTTGACCTCACAAGGCCCACCGCACCCTTTTTTTTTGTGAAAAGATTTGTGTTTATTGCACAGTATTACATTGGTTACTGTTGCATGTTGATGAGTGGCAGCTGTTCCATCTTTTACTGCTACCAGTGGAGAAAGCCTTTTTGTATAATTTAAACATACACATATATTAGTCTTTGAATCAATTAGAAGAATGTAGTGACTTAAATTGTATTTCACACTAAGGAACAATAATTTCTGTAGGCAAGGAAAAAAATAAAATCCTTTTACTACTGGTCATTAAAAAGCAAACTCAAAACTTAAAAGAAAGAAAGAAAGGGATAACTGTTCTAAGAAAGAATTTTGCTTTATCAAATACTTAATGTAAACATTGAGGTCTGAATTAAAGGATTTAAAATGCTACTGTAATCCTTCTTAGGGTTTACTTACCTTCAGCTTGCATCAACTTTATGCCTCTATTTTATTGACGTTAGAAACATTTAAGGTCTACTCTACAGTTTTGAAAGTCAAGCCACAGAGAAGGTTTTCAGTTGGCAAATATCACTTGTCACACTTAAACATTGGAGTTAAGTCAAATCATACCACAGTGGGATGTCTTCTGTATTGGTTGGAAACTAACCAAAAGTATCTTAAACCACAGAAGTAACAAGGAAATTTTCTCTAGAAACTGTACCTGTTTCCTAATGGAACTCCACATAAGGCTGTGAAACTGGAAAATTCAGTTTTTCTTTCCCCCTTACCAAATATTAGAGATAAGAAGGCCTTTTTTTTTTTTTAATATTAACAAAGTTAGGGATGGTGAAAAAATAAAGAGCTGTTAATCAGTATTCTTGTAAGTCAAATAAGGCATTTAAAGAATGAACTTGAAACACAAGTTGTGCCTGTTAATCCCAATAAGGTTCTGTGCTTCTTGTGTACATGATAATACAGTGAAATTGACAATGGGATCAGTAAAGGAGAAGGCATATAACTGATATGGCAGACAATAATACAAGAAGCAGTGTTGATGTTATGTATCATTAAGTATTCCAGTATTGTATCAGTTCCTGTTCTTTGCTCCTTTTCTTTGTTTATTTATTTGTTCCATGTCTTAAATTTTCTTCTCTGCCTTCCTTTCCCTCAAACTTTCTGCCTCAAAACCATATTACTTTTAATTTTTTTTTTTAATACTGTGATTGGAAGGTATGTATCTGGAGTATATCTTTACAATTTCACCAAACTCTTTGCTTCTAAAGTACCTGCTCCCCTCTTCAATTGATATGCAAAATTCAAACTTCTGTAGCTCAACTAATAAATAAACCAATTTGTTTGTTCCCATCTATGTGAAAATACAAATTCACACATACAAAAAAAAGTAGCTTGGCATCTTGACTGAATGCTAGAGTTATTCACAATCCACTTAATCTGGATTTTCATTTGCCCCTGGATGGTAGCTTCCTTTTATACTTAGGCTCCTGGTATTTTACTTTCAGATTTCTAGTAGTCTTGTTTTCCTGTGTATAGAGTCCTTAGCTATTTCTCTCTAAATTAGCAATATCTGATACTAGTTCCATGAGCTTACTTCAATATAGTTTACAATATGATTCAAAGTCACCTGCTGAAGAGACTGAATTTGTGCGAGAATATACGCACACATCTGGTCATTCGTTCTTTGGTGAATTAAAATAAAAATGTACCTCTTTGCTGCTCTGATAAAAAGGGTGATGTGCTATAAAAGATATGTTCTTGTAATCGGTAATATGAATCTGATGCTTTTGCTTGCTCGTGTTTGTTGCTATTCTCTCCTCTCTAAGTGTGTTTATCGAGGTTTGCTGAAAGCCCAGAAGCCCATAGGTCAGAGAACAGCATTTTGATGGATTATGGGATTGTAACTGTCCCTGCCAGCTGACAGCTTTTATTGGCTGGGAGGATGAGCCTGTAAACCTTTATATAATTATTGTATTAAAGCCACTGTGCCTCTCTGTTGCTGGCGCTTGTTCAGGGATCAATGTGAAGATAATTTCAGAAATGAATAGTAAGTATTGATCGTCCCTTGGTGGAGCCTTATCAGTGGCTGAAGGAGACTACTGTAGATTATAACTTCAATGTCATTTATGATGATATGATATGTATTGCAGAGGAGCAATTTAAACAAAGGGCTGATTTAATTCACAATGGATTTTTGTAGCGTGATGGGTAATAAATCACAATCTATGTAATTTTTAGAAATGAACACGTGTTGGCAGTAGTTCAGGGCAGTTCCTGGGAGATCTGAAAATGACCAGGGAGGGCAAATATCAGCAGCAAACCCCTCCTGAATGATTGGCCCTTACTTGGTTCTGACATTCAGATGACCTTGGGGCCTCTGCTGGCAGCTGCTGGTTAATTTTCTTCACTGAGGACACAGTTTAACTTTCTATCTGTCTGCCAATTACCTGACATTTTCAACTTATCACCTTCTATTTTTTAAATTATTGGAGGCACATCCACGTTTTGACACTTTTTTAGGCAAGTATTCGTTTTTTGCTTGCTGCTGAGAAGCCTCTCTGCCAAGCATCTGCAATATCCCTTTTACTCAAGAAATGAATAGCTTGCCCAATCGTGAGGTGAAAAAGCAGACATTATATAGAAGATTACAAAGCTTCCTTTCAGTTTAGCAAGAAACTATGTGTCTGTATACAAAAAGCAAATGATACCTTGAAAATCCCCCAACATGAAGTCATTATACAAACATGTATATAGCAACTGACAGAAACTACTTAAAACATGATACATTTTAATTCTTTCTCTTGCTAAAATATTAATTTTTTTTAGATCCTGAAGAAATATCCATTCTGAAATAATATGAAGAGATTTATTTCAACTGTGAAAAAACCAGGAAAGAGGGTAACATCAAGCCTTCAAGTTGAACTGACTCTTACAGACTCTAGATACTTTAAGTGTTTTATGCAGACTCTCATAGTCTGGCAAATTACTCTGACCCAGGTGTCTCCCTAATAAAGAAATCATAAATCAAGGTAAGTTAGTTTCTTTCATATGGGTTTTGTTTTAATTCAGAAAATGTTATATATAGTGAATGAAAGGTTTTATTTTTATAACTTTTTAACTTAACTTCTGCTGAAATCCTGAAAAAAGGGCATTTATGAGTTTAAGAAAACACAAACAATAAGCTTGTGGGGGTCAGTTGTAACATAACAAAATACTGAGAACTAATAAAAGATAATAATTCAATGTAACTGCTTAAAAAACTTGAAAAATTTTAAGAACAGTAAAGGAGATGAGACATGTCAAGCACAGTGAGCTTTGAAGACCATGGGAAGGATAAGAGACTAAAATGCCATCATTGTCATATGGAAAATTCTTTGAAAAAGCATTTATGCGTGTATATTATCCATGTAATGAAGTGTCATTAATGTAAGTCAGCCATGAGAATCTGCTTAAGTGCTTTGCTGGAATAACATATTAAATCCAATGATGCAGTTTAGAATCCGATCTCATCTGCATTACGTTGTTTTGCAGAATCACTATAAATATGTGTGACCAAGTGGTGGGTGTGTGTTTTTGGCACGTCCAACTGCTTGACTATCAATATTGAAAATGTTTCCTGGGTTTGCTTTTGGCAAGTAAAATTTCATCCTTACCATCACAACAGAGGGTCTAGCCTGCCTTGCCTCAGACAAAGTATTATGTTTCATTAGCAATGCAATTAGGGTGAAGTTATGGAATTTACCATTTCCTATAGAAACTAATAGTATTTTTTTCTATTTCTTCCTTCACAAAGGCACCTTCTCTGTTCCCTGAAAACTAATTGCTGCCTGGAACTGAATGGAGTCCATGTTCGGAGCTTCTGAATGAAAAGGAATAGTTGTGCATCTTTAGTTGAAATATTAAGTTGGTCATTCAGATAAGAAAAATTGTAGGAAGTTAAAAATCTCTATAGAAACAGACAAACAGCTATTACAGCAAGAAACATCATATGAGGGTGCAAGTATGATACATTTGGACACACAAATTGGTCTACACACAAATTTCAAAGCAGGGTGAGGGAGGAAACTTGCATTAGTTTCCAAATCTTTAAAGTTGTCTCCACAGTAATCAGTGTAAAAAGAAGTGAAAATGTGCATAGGAAGAAGCAACTGTCAATGAAGACCCAATAGTAATACCTATTTTGATGAGATAATTTTGGGTTAGCTCTAATCTCATCATGTGGACTGAATTCACAGTAGCAGCTGGAGAGAACTAAATATAGTTTACTTGAGTTGCATCAGAAAAGAATCCAGTCAGACATTTTAACTACCACACTATGCAAACCAAAGCACAATAACAGATTAAGTTCAAAAGTGCTCTGCCAAAGAAAAACATTAACACAGATCCACCCAGTGTCCTCCTTCCTCCGAAATGTGTAGCTATCCCTCATTATGTTCCAGCACTCTCATGAGCTTGTAACAGAACCCAGAACAGAGGCTTAGGATATATAAATATGAATACAAATTATATATAAACCATAATGTTACATGACAACACTCAAATGTGTTACATTCTATACATCATTAAATCTGGTGGTTAAAATACCCTTTTCCAGAAATTGGCATGCTTAAATTTAAATATAATGAATTGATTAGAACGTGGACTTGTTATCAAATTTTTTCAGAGGAATTTTTGAATAATAGAATGATTTTTGATTTTCAAATTATTCTTCTCCTCATAGACAAGAAAGAACCAGCATTTTTATGTTTATTTAGGATCTCACAACATTAAGATTTTCTCTTCTTAATTTTAAAGAGGCTTTTCAGGATAGCTGACAATAAATAGGAAATTATTTACTTACTAAATCTAGCTATTTTTCATTTTTCACATAATTAAAAATTATTTGGTATATAATTTGTGGAAATGTACTGATTCATGAAGGTTTTTTGATTATTCAGTCTTTATTCCAGGATAAAAATATTTGCACTAGAGATCTGGGCTGAACAGTGCCTTTTTCGTCCTAGTTGGGGTGAGTGTACATTGCAATTATTGTGCTTATAATATTTAAAACTAAGAAACAAATGTGTTTTCCACAGATCAGCATTGCCATCCAAGATTTATAATGACTGTGTAAATTTCTTTTATGGGGATATATACTCTGATGAGTGTGCACTGTGAATGGATACTTTTTTATTTACTTTTGTGGTGGGAGAGAAGGAGGAGAGAAGAAGGAAATTTTAAATGTGTGACAATATTATAATGTTAAAACATTGATACATAGAGCCTGCATAAAAAAACTCAAAAATTTGAAACAATAAGTGAAATTCAATTAATTTTGCCTTCAGATGAATCTTCATACAAAGATGATTTTAGCTTGCATGGGACCTCTAGATGCCACCCAGTTCTGCCTTCTGCAGGTCCAGTTGCAGCACATTGCTCAGGACGATGTCCAGGCCAGTTCTGAGCACTTCTGAAGACACAGATGTCAAATCTCCTCTGCGTTTCCATGCCAGTGTCACTCATGGTGAGAAAAACTGCACATGCTCCGAGTTTTCCCTGTCTCTTGACCTATCATCGCACACCTCTGAGAAGGGTCTGGTTTCCATTTCCTCTGGATTCTCACACTGGAGAATAACAGGCAGCAAAATGGTCTCCTTGACCCTTCTCCACAAATCTATATCCCTCAGCTTTTCATGTACATTCTGTGCTTCAGCCCCCTGCCTGCCTTAGTGGCCCTCCACGGATCATTCCACTGCCTTTAATAAACAGGGGAAACCAATGTGGACATGGCATTCCTGAAGTGGTTTCATAAGTGACATTTAGGAGGAATTATAAATCTTCTTTCTTTATTAAATTAATATATCTACAATAATGTTATTTTGAACATACAGAATATCATAGTTCCCTCAGTATCCATGGAGGTTCTGTGTCCTGTTCCTCTGTGGATTATTGTAAGAAAAAAGCATATCCGCCAGCTAAATTGTCTTTACTTCTGCACTATTGCTAAAGCAATGCTAAAAAGAAGAGAGACAAATGAGGAACATGAATCCAAGTTTCTTAATTCAGCCTGCCTTTCATGTAACCACAGCATCTTTTTGCTCTGTTTTCCTTTGCTACCTCTATTTGGGGATGCTCCCCCTTCTCCCCCTGCCCTGCCCACACAGTCTCTGAGATGTCCCATGGGAGAGACACACAGAGACCACCAGAGAGGGTGAAGAGAGAGAGAGTTTATTCAACATGGTCCGGGGTATTTATAGGTTTAACAACCAATGGGGAAAGGGTTAACTAAGGGCCAATAAGGGAACTTCACCTAGCTCTACAAGAAAGGATTCCTGCATACTAAGGTAGGCAGATAAGAATTCTCTCAAGGGGTTTTGGGAAGAAGAAAGGTGATTCAGGGAAAAAAGACAGGGAATCCATGTTACAATACAATGAAAACTTATACTGTAAGTCCACTCCCACAACCTCTTTTCTCTGTAGAATGCCTTTTCCCATGCAAAGTTCCCTATACCCATTTTCTTTTCACCTAGCCAATGTCTCACAAGATGAAATTTTCCTACAAAATTAATGATTAAAATGATCAGTAATTTGAAAGTCCTTGGTATCCATGATTTTTGATGAATCTGTACTGTTTAATGATTCTGACCCTCTGAAGAAAAAGTGACCTTTGTTTTTCTTAAAAGATCCATTTTAAGTGTATTTTAACTTAAACTCATCAATTTACTTATAAAAGCCAAGTCAATTTGCTCTGAAATTCAAGTGTAAATAATGTCAGATAGTAATTTCTTATATAAAAATTATTTTGAATCTCTACTTTGAGTGCAACACTCAAGTTAGCTCTAACCATATAGTGGAGAGTGGTGCTCCTTATTTTTACACATTTGCACTAAATGTCTGTTGTCTTTTAACTACAGCATTGTGATTTCACCATGCAAGTTATTACATAAGTAAATGAGGCCTTAAATGGATAGATTTTAGAAGATTCCACTGTTTTTGGTAATACAATAGAAAGCCATTAAATGAATAATTCTCCTCTACAGAGAATGTGTTTTTTTTGGTTGGCTTTGTTGTTTTTTTTTTTTAATTGAACTTTTAAAAAAAAATAATACAGCTACCTAAGGTGGTTCCACACTAGTTTAAAAATGCTATTTTTTATTAACTGACATTGACTTTTCACTTTGCAATTATCAAATTTGTGAAATACTATCTTTCATACTATTTATAAAATTCTAACGGGAACTACATTAAAAAATTATATGGTATTTGGATGAGTAGTGCCTTGTATGCAATGTTTATAGGCCTTTTTAACTTTTTTGCCCTTTTTTTTTAATTGGAGAAAATGAGAGTATGGAAGTTGGTTTTAGATATGTCAGCAAAAGGATAAGATGGAAAAACAGTATAGTTCTACCACTTTGTTCTTCATGCAGTCTCCGTAGGTTTAGCCAAACTCATAAATGGTTTCCATTTTGATTTGATTATATTTGCTTAATATAATATAGATTAACAGAGATTACTTATTCTCTTTAGTCTTAGGGATCAGGGATAGACCTGCATGGATAGTGGATAAATCAAACTGATTTGGTGTGAAGATTTTTCCATAGTAAATGAGCAGAAAAAGTGCAAGGAAACTAATTTTTTTTTTTAAGGCAACGGCTGACAAGAAATTGATATTTGCATAGACAGCATATATGAATGTACCATATAATTTTATACTGTTTTTCTGTGAGCAGAAACTATTTGCTAACTTTAGCCCTTCAAATTAGCTGAATTAACTTCTAGATAGTGCCTCTAGCAAAACAAAGCTCTCATCAAACTGAAAACATCTGAACAGAGTAACTCTGCAATGCTCTCTTCAGTCTTCTTTCTTTTGCACCTGTCGCTTTTTGAGAAATGAAACCTTTGCATCATTATCCAGGAAGATGAGCTGTGCATTTCAAAAGAACAGTGGTGCAAGCTTGGAAATGCAAAGGGAGTTGTTTGCAGCAGTTTAAATCTTGAGCAAAGATCTTACTGTGATTCTTAAAAAATTATATTCTGCTGCCCAAGCATTAATGAACTAATTGTACTTGAAGTGGTAAGATTTATAAAGAATTAGCCCTCTTTGTATAAATGGAGCTGTGATTTGTTAATAATCTCGGTCATTATTTGGTGTGTTATTATAGTCGTAAGTCATCATCTCTATTGATATCAACAGTGAAATTACAATATAATCAGTGTAGGACATGAAGCTTATATGACTAAAACTAGTGTACTTAAAATAATCAGTAAAGGCTCAGTTCATGAAGCAATATAAGGTGCATTTCTCTAGGCAACATACTTTCTCACTCTTCCAATTGGTCCAGGAGGAGAGGAACCAAAGACAATTTCTGTATGTAGTTCTGTGATAGCTCTCCTGAAATATTGAATTAACAGCTTTGGGGGGAGGCTGGCTCCATCTATTTTCCTCAGGCTTCCCGGAGCATGGAGGGGATTGCAACACTCTGAGGTACTGAGGTCATAGAAAAAGCCTTTAATTACCTTACTCAAAGGTATATAAACTCTTTGGGTGGGGTTTGGGAGGTAGGATGTGATTGGGTAAGGGTTCAGGGGGAGTGGTGTGGTTTGGGGGACACAGGGGCCAATAAGGGAGCAGGAGGACCAAACCCAGTGGAAGCCCCAGAATAGGGAGTGACAGGTGATACATCCAATAAGGTCGGGAGGGGGGCGGGGCTGGATACCCGGGAGGAAAGAACAGTCTATGTTCACATGTGTGGGGTTTCTAAGGGTTACAATGTAAACAGGGGAAAACCCGTACATAAAAGATGCAGGTAATGCTGGATTATAAAGTCTCTGGTCCCTTGGAAGTTGTCACAGTGGTGGTCTCCAGAAGTTTCCCTTTCCACGTTATGTAGCCTGGATGATCCTCTGTCTCTGTTTTGCATGTGCGGTGGCAGAAGTCTTTCCCAGCATTGAATTAAGTAGGTTTTGGAGTAGTATTTATTTCTCCATAGTCTCACTGCCTATAGAATGTAGTGCACAGATATTTCAGAAGATATGGACTAGTTAGCCCTGTCACATCATCAAACTTCCTGTCATTTAATGTGTACTAATTATCTTCATTTATGCTTTTATTTTAGGACAGGCGTTACAACACAAATTCAAGGAGAATAGAGATTTCCCAGAAAAGGGCCTAAATTGGTTTTGTCTGTGTTCGAAAGAATACACTTATGTGCACTCTGGTGATCTGCGCAGCCAAGCCAGACAACTCAAGTTATGGATTTTACATCCACCAAAAAGCAGTACCTGTAGCTTTCTTCTGCTACATAGATCGAATAACATCCCAGATCTTGGAGTCAGCAGTCTCTGCTCAGCAGAGAGATGGCACCTCACTGTACTGCTTCATAAAATACCTCCTCTGCTCTGCTGTTGGGTGCACCAAAAAGAGTGGAGTAGCTGATGATAGAATCATAGAATGGCTTGGGTTGGAAGGGACCTTAAAGACCACCTAGCTCCAAGCCCATTGCTGTGGGCAGGAACACCTCCCACGAGATCAGGTTGCTCTGGGCCCCATCCAACCTGGCCTTGAACCAGGTATGTGACTAAGAGGAGCTTCTGGGCAATTTCTTAAGTGTCTGCCTCTGTAGGCTCTTCTCTGCTGTTTCATCACAGGGATCTGTCTCATCTAATCTGGTGTAACTGTAGCTTTTACTCCACAACAAACAACCAGTCATTGCTACTCTTTCCTTCCTCCCCAGAAGGGTTTTGGATAGATCAGCTGGTAGGTTTCACTGAGTCCAAAAAAAACACACCAACGTGGAAAAAGTGGATGCACCAGGTCTCACTTTGTCTGTGAGAAAACTTGCACTGTTTCAATATGTTTAATATACCAAAGGTACAAATCAAATTAGAAATTGATGGGTAGTTGTGTGGCTGTTCAGTAAGCTTTGCTCAGAGGGCTTGTGACTTACACAGCAATGAGCACAAACAGCGTAAATCTTGTGAGCAGCAGCCAACTCTCTCTATTTCTGCAGTAAAATTGATTTTGGAAGCACAGAGCCCAAACAATGTCAGTAAAGGAGAGACAGGATCTGAAACAGTTTGCATTTGTGAAAAAAAAGAGGTTATGTTATTTTCTGACAGGAGGTTAATGGAAAAATATGTTCTCAACATGGCACCGAGTGCTTGGTAACAAACAATGATATGTGCATGTATATGCAAATATTATTATGGTGACAAAAACCATCATGCAGGGGACAAGAACAATTTTTAAAGCATTGTTGACAGAACATAAAGTACCTAGTTTTGAAAGATACTAAATATGCTAGTTTGGAGACACAGATATGGAAGGCAGCAAAAAGATTTGTTGTCTGTGCTCCCTTATAGCAAAGATTAGGGAGGGAAAAATGCAGTAAAGAGAATTAAAAAAATAGCTCAAAGAAGAAAAGGTAGTAAATGTGGCATTGAAAAAAAGTATTCACATAGTAATAGAAAAAGATTAATTGAAATACAAAAAGGATGGAAATGTTGATCACAAAAGAAAAATGTGGATTAAAGGAATGAAAAGATGAATTCAAATACTTCTTCCCAATAGTTATTTGACATACTTAAAAGAATTTATTAAAAAAGGAATGCAATACAAGCAATGACCAAATAAATAAGATTAGAAATTGTGAAGTGTGTCATATTTGCAAACTTCTGTTATAAAGGTAAATTTGAGTTTTGCTGATTCTACAAAGGTAGTCTTTCATTGGGACTCAAAGAAATCAGGAAAGATTCTTGTGTGATATGTTGGCTAGTCAGCAGCAAATTCTTTATTATACTCATCCTTTCAGTTACCAATAGACTTCACCTCAAGTTGCTTCAAACATTAACATGAGGCTAGTACAGTTAATTTGCTTCTCAGTGAATTTGTCAGAAGTTGTTTTATTGGAATTCAGGTATTAGATGGTACCTTTGGATTCTTCTGTTTCTTTCAGATGACTCACAACTGGGAAAAAAATATTCTTAAGAATGGAGGGAATAAGGAAGCTCATTGTGCTAGCTATTGCAAGATGTCATCAGCAGTTCTATTTAGGAAAGATTTTGTAATACCTTTCATATCAATAAAGGACTGTACAGACTGCACAATATGAAAAATGACTTGGTCCCTTTTCCATGTATTGCCCTTTTCAGTTATTTTAGCTGATTGCTTATTTTGCTTTTTTTGAAGTGAAAAGCCTTAGTCCTTTTGTTACTTTTCTTCAGGAAAGGAATAGTGCTAATTTCAATTATGGTATTTTTTTAATCTCAGAGTGATGTGAATGAATTTTTATAGCACTCTATAGAGAATCATTTTTCCATGCCCTGTTCCTTGTTTAGCCTTCAAATGCAGTATTTATCAGTCTGCAGAGCAAAACTATGTGCATGCCATATCATTACTAGCTCAGGGGTAATCATTCGAACCAATGTAATTTACTCAATATTGGTCAGTTTGACTCCTGACCCCGATCCCCTGACAGTGTATCCTTGGCAACCCTTGATGTGTGTTAAGTCAGGATGTGCTTATTGGTCTCATCTGTGACAGCTTGCTAAAGGCTGCTTAACATAGCTTGGTCTTTTAAAAAGAAAATTAAAAATCCAATAATATACTGTATTCTGGTTAGATTGTTATTTATACAAACACAGAAGTAGTACCTTTTATTTTCAGTTCTGAAAATCCATTTCCCATTGCAAATGGAGAAAGAGCTTTCTGAAGTAAGTTTTAGAGGAAAAAAAAGTGTTCTGAAACAGTGTTCAAAAGAAAAATAACATGGCAATTGTCCCAACATAGGTCATCTTTGTGAGGCATTTGAGAAGTGTTTATGTTCTATTGCTGCTTACATATCTAAAAGGTGAAACATGAGAATTGTTATCCAGATACATATACCAGAGCAGTGCAGTTTAGAATATATTACTGTAAATAAGAGGAAACCTTGCTCATTTCATCTAGGAAAAAAAGGCCTCTGAATTGTTTGACTGGTTTTCTACCACTAGTAGTTGTGAAAATAAATCAGTTGTACTGTGTTTAAGAAGGAATCTTATGATTTTTCCTATCTGATATAGAGTTCACAGAATCACAGAATATGCTGAATTGGGAGATACAACTCATCCCTGCACAGGACCATCCTGAAGAGTCATAGCATGTACATGAGAGTATCATCCAGACACTTCTTGAACTTGATCAGGCTTAGTGTGGTGACCACTTCCCTGGAGAGGCTGTTCAGTGCCCAATCACCGTCTAGGGGAGGACCCTTTTTCTAATATCCAACCTAAACCTCCCCTGACATAGCTTCCAGATGTTTAGGATTTCTGGAAGAAGGGGACTTTGACCATACATCTCGCTATTTTTCACTTCTTGGTGTCTGGCATGATCTAATTAATCATGGCTAGTGAGGAAAGATTTAACAGAAGCTGCATTAGTCTTTGGCCTAACTAATCCAGATCTGCAGTGATGGAAATGATACTTGTGGTCTGACTTACAGTCCATGTGATCCTGGACTGAGCATGCTGCCACTGGGGTAGAGGATCCATCTGCTAATGCAGTACTCTGCTGTGCAGCTGTGTACGCCAGCATGGAGATTCTATAGAGGAATGTGGTTTAAAAAGTGATCAGCAACAACAAAAACAGAGAAACACCAAAAATGCCTTAAAACAAAAGGTGGGTTCTAAGGCTTCTCAGCAGAAATAAGTAGGAATTCTTTTAGTTTCTTTTAAATTTTGTTGAAAATCTACCTCTTGAAAGCAACCTCTGCCAACATCTACATAATCTTTTAGAAATAGGTACTTTTATTTAAAAGAACATGTAAACTCATCCTTTTTTCCCCCTATGTGCTATTTAGGTCATGATTAATCATCCACTGTTAAAAATCAGAAATCAAGGATTCCTTGGAAGATTGCTAGAGGTTGGAAGGCTGATGCAAATTTTGTCACAAAGTATATTTCATGACTTTTCAGAATATTTGAATAAATTATGTTAGTAATTCTTTGGGTTTATTTTACGTTTTTATTCCAAATCAGTACAAGGGGAAATACCTTAGATAAAAATTATTTTCTGGACAGGTGTAGCAAAGTGCTTCCAGGAAAGCATTACTTTAACCAGCTATCAGGAAAACAGTGGTAACTTTAAGGGCTTACTTTTTATTTTCACAGTTGTGCATTATAAGCTGAGATTGTTGTTTATTTCAAGTGCCTCTTGTCTCATTCAATAAGCATCATCCACTACATCAGCAAGGTAATGATTCTCCATGCTATCTTCAATAAGGGTGTACAGCACTAACATACTCCTTAGAATGTTTTTTGGCTTCTAACTGAAGCAACAATTCTGTGCAAATATTTAAATAATGTTGTGTGTAAAAATTGGTTATATTCATGTAAAGGTGAGTTTTGTCTAGGTAGGCTTGATTGGATGGTGGTATGTGAGGACTGGCTTTATTTTTATGAAATTTCCAGCAAGCTTGCTCAGTCTTAATAGCTGTGCTGTGAAATCTTGTATTTGCCTACAAACTAAAGTGCCAGTTCAAATGTGTTATATCAGAATAAAAGCATATGTTTTGTAAAAATATCTAGAATTAATTCACATTGAGGTACAGCACATATACAGCAGAGGAAAGAGTCCCATTGGCATAAAATTTGAGGAAATGACCAGATTTCTGTATGGACCAAACATGTCTTTCAGTGCAAAGTAGTTACAAATTTGATGAACCTGGCCAGTAAAAGCAGATTAATGACTGCATTAAAAGCAAATGCTGAATCAGATACAGAACATGCAATCTATCGCTGGCTCTCAATTTTGGGAACTGATACCAACTGGAGTGTTGTATTTACTGCAATGCTTCAGTGTCAAAACTATGGGCTGCTTTGGTTAGCAAACAGTAATTTTGTGCTTCTAAAAAGTATTGGGACATCATGATTTTTGCTCCTGGCTGGGAACTCTGTAGAGTCCACATGTTAAAGACTTTAAGCAAATTTTGTTTTCCATATCATTTGAACTAGGTATCTATGGTGACTTCTCTTTACAGGGCTTACTATATAAATTCAGAGACATATATTTGTAGTAATTTTTTTAAATAATTTGCTAGCTAAGATATTTAAATAGAGGCATTGTTATGAAAATACAAATTGTATGATACACAGCTTTAGAGTACTAATATGAAATCTTTTCATCATTTTTACAAGCATATACCAAGATTTGTACTCTCTCAAAAAGTTTTGATGCTCTATATTTTAAGGTATCAAACAAGTTGTTATTTAATAAGCAATTTCCATATGTGGGGAAAGAAGTACTGTTCATATCTCACTTTAACAATAACAACCCAAACTTTGTATAAAATGGTTCAAATCCTTTTTTACTATCAATAGAGAAGAAAAAGGGCAGTAGAAGAGAGAAGTATAGAATTTGCATGTGCATGTTATGATTTTATAATTACACGTTCATGTAAAAATGACAGAAACTAACAGAAAACAGTAACAACTGTCCAGAAATTGTAGCTTTCTGATATAGATACAATATTATGAATTGAAATACTAGGAAATTTTAACATTGCAAACTATGATTGTTCTCTTGTTGACCATCTTATTTTACGTGTTTGTGGTTTGTTGGTTTTTTTTCCCCCCCTAATACAGCATAAGCCATCATGGCTCCTCAGAAATTGTCTCCTTATTTACAGTTAAACATGGGTAATGGTGTTAACAGGCTGATATTTGTTTACTAACCACAACTATAATTATTTCATGATGTAAATGAACTAAGATAAATCTAGTCACCACTATCTAAGACAAAACAATTTTTATGCTATGGTTCCAGCTCATACAAGGTTTCACTGAAGTCTGTGACAAAGTCCAACTGGCTATGAATCTACCCCTTTGACTTTAACAAAATCAGGACCTTGACCAGGGAGGCTTAGGTTTGCTCCTTGGGGTGTTTATCAAATATCTTAAAATCTGAGGTTGACATTGTGGCAGTTCATGGGCATGAATCTATCCCTGTCAGAGAACAAGGATGAATCATTTATTGATGGGCTACAGTTTGTATATTACTTTGTTTTACATTACTCTGAGTAATCTTCTTGGTGACTTTTGCTTGCTTTTACCTTTTCACACTATAAAAGGATTTGTTAGCAGTGAAAATACAAATAAATTTAGGAGCAAAACTTTTAAACAAGGTTTAAACTTTTCAACAATTATTACTATTTGCAGTAGGTCTTCAAGTGGTTAGAAAAGCCTCTAAAAGCAATTGCAACTTGAAAAGTGAACAAAACCATTTAAATTCATGGCCATGCCTTGTATTAACACTTATATTACCTGTGCTTATAGAAAGATATGACCAGATGTCAAAAACCAGCTAATATTAAGACGTGCTGACAAAGTTCTTGTTATGTCCAAGAGTGCTTTGTTTTTGAAAAAATAAAGCTCCTAGTGACATTGCATCAGTTTTCCCTAATTCAAGTTAACAACCTTTGAGGTATCTTTAGGATAAAAAAAAAGGAAAAACAGGGAAAAGCAAAAACAATTCCCCAAATCAATAGCCACCAGAGGCCACCTGGTGGAGGACAAAGCAGGTGAACTTTCACTTTCTCTACACATTACACCTGTTTCTCATGAATGCCATGCTTGTCTCTGCTCAGCAGTTCTGGCAGCTGCTCCAACAGCTCCAGCTTTGCCACACTTGGCTGCTTCTGTGGTTGCACAGCCTCTGGCACACCTCCATTGTTTTCTGCACACCTTCAAAATGGCCGCAGCCATGAGGTCGCCACTTGCACTGTTCAGACAAGGGCGAGATGGCCTCTGCAGCCACCGCTGCTGCTGTACAGTCCCTGTTGCACTCCCAGTACCCTGCCAACTTTTTCTTGATTGCTAGTCCCATGAAGCTCATCTCAGCTCTTGCCACTGCTGGCCTTGGCACCTCACGTGGCATCGACACTTCACACTGCATGGCACCACCTCGCGCTTTCCCCAACTGTTCTTTGAAAGGCACAGGGGGGGAACCTGCTCAGCCACCAGGCTGTGCCAGCCCCAGTGGCACTTCTTTAGGACTCGCGGCTACTGGATGTTCCTTCCACACTCTCAGTCACCACACCACTGCTGGAGCCCAGGGCTCACCACTTCACACCGCTTCACCACTTTGCGCTGCTCTGCTGGTGCTGACCCCAACCACGCCGTGAAGTGCATGATGGCGGGGTGGGTGCCCATTTAAATCACCGTTTCCTGCCATTAGAGCCTCTGCCTTCCCACCAGGATCCCAGATTTGCTGAGGCTCCATGCGTTCCTCCTGCCACCCTCCATGGCCATCTTAGCTGCCCCTGTTACTATGTATTTGCAAGTTGTGGGGTCCCTACACCCTGCCTTTTTGTGTATTTTTTGCCCATCTTTCTGCCTAGTGATTATTTGGGATTTTTCATCCCACAGAAGTCTAGGTATGTATAATCTAATCCAGATTAAAATCATTATTTAGTTTCATTTTGGGCATCTTTTGGTTAGTCTTTTTTCTGCCTGTTTTACAGGTTGCTCAGAGCTTCAGTGGTTTGCCTTTGTTTGCAGGAATTACCTCCCCCCATCCTCAGCCCCTCACCTTGTAGTTCTGCTGCTTTTCTGTGTTCCTTGTGTTTGCTTCAGACCTATATACTTGTTGTCCATGAGGTGTTGTGCGTACACAGTGATTCTTTTCAGAGGTCCCTTCCTTGTCTGGGCTGAGAGTTGTCACTGGCTGGATGCCCCAGCAGATGTCATTCCCCTCTATTGTCCCTGATTCAGGGCGCCATTTATTGATGGGCAGGGACCAACCCCAGTCAGAGAATAGGGATGAATCATTTATTAACCGTCACACGTAGTCTTATATACTCCCCAATGAGGGGCGGTTACACAAGTGTAGAACACATGAAAACCCAATGAACCATTTTAAAGTCCTTCTCTTGGACATGTGCAGTCAGGCACTCCTTTTGTAGGCTTAGGTGCAGACTTCAACTCACGGTGTGCTAGGTGACAGTTATCTTTTAAAGGAGCACCCTTCCCCCACTTGATATAAATATGGCATGGTTCCAGTTACATGTATTCTATTTTAATTTGTGTTGCAGAAATAGTTAATTACATTTTATTCCAAAACCAGGGAATGGTTTTCACTCAAAAGAACAAAAATGGAATTGATGAGTTATGTTTTAATTGGGAAAGGTCTGAACTAGTTTGCTAGTGATGCGGTCCTTTATTTATAAAAGCAAAATAAAAAAAACCAGAGTGTTTCATAAAAGAAACAGACAGCAATACATGACATTGAAAGGCATATTTGAGTTTCAGTCTATGGACCACCAAATCCCTCAGTCTGTAGGGCTTTGTGTACTCAACTTCATGAACATTGTTTCATTGGCTTGAAGTTGTAGTAAGTCTTTGAGGACTACAAGTTACTAAGGGAAATGCACCCACTCACAATTTGTGAGTATTTCTTAATACATGATTTGCTAATTTCTTTCAAGTCTACAGCCTTCCTACAGATATACTCAGCAATTACATGACAGTAGCTATTTCATGACAGTAGCAAAAAATTTGCTTGTTCTGCCTTTGGTATTAACCAGAGGATGAAAATAGGGAATTATGTTATTTTCAGAGGTTGTCTAGAGTGATATGCAGTAAAGACTTATCTGGTTCTGAAAACTGACCATAATACACAAGTGTTTGACTGCTTTGTATACAATCTGTATGTGACTATAACTTTTTCCTGTTTTTATAACATTTCATATATGTTAAGAAGTCAGAAACACTTGGTTGACTGACTGGTGCATTTTGGACAAAAAGAGACAACATATGAGAGGGGATAAACATCACTCATCTTTTCCTGAAAAGGAAACACCACCATGCAGATATGTATGTGAAAGTGTGCCTAGCTGAATTTACAAGAAAATAAAGAGTGCTTTGAGCAAGTCCAGCTTGTCTCAGAAGATTGAACTAGTGAGATTACCCTTTCATCAACACACACACATTCTCTCTGTCTCACACACAGACACACGTACAGAAACAAACTTGTAATGAGTGGGTACTTTATCAAGGCCTCCCTCCATCCTTCATTAAATGACAGAAAATTGCTCTTTGCTGAACTTGTCAATGCAGCTTTCCCTCCCAGAAGCCCATTTGTTTCACATGCTAGCACAGAATATTGCAGGAATTTGCAGATTTTAAATGACAAATGTGTCGAAGTTTACCCTGTTCTGAATCATTCTTTTCTTAGACTGACTACAAGGTACAGTAACTCCCAAAGCTGTACTGGAATTTTTATTTTGAGCAGATCTTAGTAGTTCACTAGTTAAACAATATTGGACTGTGATCTTCTGTTTGACAATGTCCCTAAAGAATTTTTTGGCTCCAAAAGACTTTTCTCTGTACATTATTTGATAGATGCAGCCATACTAAACTAGGAGCACGAACAAAACAACACATTCCTTTACTGCAACTCTTCTATTCTTTATTGAATTTTTGATTTTATTACTTGCACTTACATGTTACTTGTAATGGAGATGAAAGGATGTTTTATAAAACAGCTTAACACTGATACCATGAAAAGAAACTGTTCTTTCTAGCACCTTTCAGGACAGAAGGCACTTACAAATAGCAGCCACTGTGTTACTTTTCTAGACTAACACTTTGATGTGTAAGATTATAATCAGTGTAAATTATTGAGTACTGCTCCTGTGTTGTGTTGAAGGTATAATGTGTTACTTTGTGCAGCCTTTAATTACTCATACCAAGAAATCAACCAAATAACACTTTTCCCCTCCTTGAAATTCTATTTTAAATGAATTTTTAAATACAAATTGAAAAATACATCTTTTGAAATTGTGTCCAGATTTCTAGCTTTCAGTAAACATATACCAGGTCTCATTGCTGCATTTGCATATGCTATGTATTTCAATCCAAACAAATGGAGAAGAGTTTTAGGACAGAGCCTCCAGCATGGCATGTCCTTTAATTGCCATTTACATAGCAGAAGAATCATTAATTTCTAATTCACCTATTATTCACTCTCTTTAGTATGCTGTGTCAATGTTAGTTTTGGGGCAGTGGAATAGATATGACTCTGCATTTCTTTTGTAACCTACTTTTGTATGTGTGTTTTTCCTTTTCTTCTCTTAATGCTTTTTTGACCTTAGTAGAATAGTCCTTCAACATAGGCAGTTATGGGGCTCTTGTTTAGATATGATTTATGGTGCTACATTAACCCTTCATTGACCTAGAAATGCCCTAAATATTAAAACAGTTTGACATACAGAAAATCAAAAGCCCTTTTATTGGAAGTGCTATTGTCCGCATCATAAGTTTCCCCAATGTGATGCCACTGTTACACCATCAATTTCCTACTGCTATTGAACACTGTATTGAAAAACTAATGGACAGAATCCTTTGTCATTTATGTCCCAGTGACCAGCAAATAGCTCAGTGAATATCTTCCCCTTCATCTCACTTCAGGCATTTCAAAATGACACATTGAAGGTACTCTCTTAGCATTTTATTAAAGGCAGAAATGGGCCTGATCCTTCTGGGCTCCATGTAGCGTCTGCAATCCACCAGCTGCCATGGATTTTGGCAGAGGCTGAAAGTACCTAATGCCTCTGTGGGACATGGGCTACAGACCCTGTTGTGCGGTGCTGTGATACCATATTCATACTTGTTAAAAGGTTAAATAAATCCTTGTAGAAGATTTTCTGGAGTTTAACAGTAAACAGTCAATGGAGCTTACGTATAAATCAAATCAACTGCAGCTATTATAAAAGCTTATTAATTTGCAAATGAAATACTTTTCTGCAGCTGGAATAGTAACATATTACTTTCTGTAGAAATTTTTAATGAATGTTTTCTATTTAAGGCTCAACTTTTAGCATGATGTTGAAAACCCTTAATGCATTTTTTATAAAGCTGCTTGATTTTAGAGTGCTCTTTCCTACTGAAAATTAATATATTTCTATTTTCAATTTATATTGTAACTACTACCTCTTCTTAGTTTCATATTTGGCATGTGGGAGGTGCTCTTTTAAAGTAAACCTCCTGTATTTTCCAAAACATTTTTAATATTGTTAGTTCCTTGATTTGGACACTCACCAAAATCCAGTACTGAGCAGAATACAAGAAAAGTTGCTAAAGTTTGACATGTTAATGGTATCTGTTCAGCAGTTACCTAAACTGTGCAGTAGAACAATTATGGGGTTTTATTTATTTTTGTAGTAGGATGCTCTAGTTTTTTTTTTTGTTTTCTTTGTTCTGAATTTTTTAATCACTGGTTACTGATATAAACTGTTTTTCTGTAGAAAAAACAGCCTTCTGCTCAGCCAACCTAAAATAGCCATGACTTTTTTTTTTCCTTTGGCTTTTGTGAGGGACAAATGTTTGTTGGTAATTTAAAACCTTGAGTGGTCTACTCAGTGCACAGTCTGGGCAGGTCATTTAGAAAATGGACTGCTTGCACCTTGAGCAGTGGGTAGAAAGTGTCAAGTGGAGTCCAGAGCAAGCATTTTATCCAATTTTTTTCTCATTTGTGGCTTCATGTGTGTCCTAGTACCTCTATGTTCACAGCCCTTCTATCACTGAGTTTTCAGTGCATAAGCATTCAGATTCCACTTCTCAGCACAGTTCAAAGCTACTGTTGCTTTCTGCAGAATTAACATGGACTGTGCAGGTGGGTACCATGGTCTCTGAGTGCGCAATGTGAAACAGACGTCTGTGTGCACTTGTTAGATCTTCTCACAAATACTTGCCAAAAATTCAGAATAAGTGAAGTCAATGGGCTTATAGCAGATTTACACCCACATAGCTATGAAAAAAAAAATCACGAATCTACTTTCTCCCAGTCTGTTCCCAGTTAATGAGAAAAGGATTTCAAAAACTGCAACTACTCATGGCCATCTCTGAAAGTTCACAGAAGAATGAGTGACATTGTTTCATATCAGATAAATGTAAAACAAGATGATTAGATGATTTCAGAAACTCTTAAAACAGAAAATAGGTTTTGGCAGAGTCTTTGACAATCTAAAAATTTATTTTAGATGATACATTTGTGCTTTACAGGTATGAAATATTCAATGTATCTTCAGCATTTACAGAAGTTGTACAATGATGTAAAGTACAAATAATGCTAAGAGAGATGAAAAAATCTAAACAGAAACAACTGAAAAAAGGTATTTACATGTGATAATAAAGCATCACAGTTGGAGAAAGCAGACAATTCAGCCTTTCCTTGTTATGTAAAACCAGTTTCAAAATTATAGATTAGTTTAAGATTAAAAAGAATAAAAAAATTCCTTACTTCTTTAAATATTGTTTTCATAGATCATAATGTGGGATTAAATTGTTTTGTTTTTTTTTGTTTTGTTTTTCTTTGCTTTTGGGTTTGCTTGTTTGTTTTCTGGAAAGCAGTGGGGGTGCTTTCTGTGCAGCAGTAGAGAAAGCAGGGTAGAAAGTCAGGCATAAATTTTGAAATTGTTCCATGTAAGATTTTAAGAACTTGGGTGTAATTCTTATTGTGTAAATTGCAGCAAGATAATTAGTAATACTAGCGATTGCCACTGATGACCTTTAGGGTCACAACGCAATATACTTCTCCTTCATTATATACTTGTATACTTCTCCTATCATTATGATAAACCACATTTTTTTAAAAAATACCCCAAACTTTTCTTTAATTTTTTTGCTAAAATAGTCTTTCAGGTGCAATATTTGTGATACATAATTGCCTATTATCATAACTCAGTTGTCTCAGAGCTATGTTTAAAGATCTTGTTAAAAAAATAATCCCTGGCTTTATATAGTGAAGTATATAAACCTTTATATATGCATATTAATTTCTATCAAGATAGTTCTTTTGAATATGTTAAAAAAGCCTCCTTTTAACACTAAGATACTTCATTATTTGAAAAGTGAATATCTCTAAGTTTAATTTCTCCCCATTTGTCTTTGGAACAAGCACAATTTTGTTTTACTGTACTAAACTGCTTTGGCTGTTTCATTGGGCTGAGTATTTCACTAAGCTCTTGGAATATTGAAAGAATCTATATTCTGAGAATTTGAAAACATGTCAGCCCACCTAAATTACATATTGATCAGGTTTAATTGCATGCCACCCATCAGTATTAGGTTTGAAAATTCATAAAAAAGAAATAATGTACTCTTTGTGGATGATTACTTCTGGGGCATTTAAATGAATTCCATCACTTAACCCTGAGCTGAGACAGATTATTGAGCCTTGCAATCTAGCCAGTCAAAGTCCAAAGCAATGGAACAGTTGTTTTCTAACTATCAGAGAAAAGCAAAGAATAAACAATATATATTTATATAGATTTTCTTCTAAGTAAAATGCTAAATGTAAAAATGCATTTTTCAATTGTTTCATAATGTCCATTCTTGCTTTGCTAAATGTATCTGCATTTTAAATTTTTTCTTATGTTCCATATGTAAGTTCACACTGTAATTATGATTCCAAATTAGAGAACCACTCTTGAGAAAATTATTTCCCATATGTTTTCTTTTTAACTCTGTGTTTCTTATATATCTGTCACCACTTATCTTCACTTAAAAACCAGAAGCATGGGTTTTTATTCATATTCAATATGCTTCCTGCCAACCACAAGTTTTAAGGCTCTGTTCTTCAGAAAGTCAAACTGATGGAGAAAGAGCATTAATTTTCAGGATGTTCTTTACATTTAAAAAATATGCTTGTTGGTATTGGGTGTGGTTTAAGAAATTGTGGTTATATATGCTTTTGTCTACAGAATATCAATACAGAGTAAAAAGAATCAGTTGAAATCATTGGTTTTGCTTGGATAATAGTTTAAAAGCTACATTTTATTTAGACACTGTGAGGTAATAAATATCTGTAAGCATAATTAACTGTCTTTTATCTAAGTCTGCTCCTTAGTGATGTCTTTTTAGGGCCTTTCATAATGTCTTAATATTCAGTTTGACCTTGAAAATGATTTTAAGACTTAAGATGTTACAAGTGTTTATCACTATTTTCCCTCATGTACTCACAAAATGCATGTCTCAATTTGTCTTATATTTTTACTGTTTTTTCTTCAAAATGTCTGCATTTCTTGTGGCCTAAGTTTTCAGACTTAGCAAAATAAAATAACCTGGTCTAGCAAACAGGTAAGTATGTGTTTGTAAATGATCTTTTGATTTACCATGCACCTTGGCTTAATGTATAGCCTATATAAACTATGGTTCGTTTACTATCTAATATAAAATTATATAACTTCAAAAAGGGGATATGAAAGCACTACTTTATTCACCCCAAGAATGCACCAGTATTTAATGCCATGTTATTTACATATTACATATGAGATGTATCATATTGCTATGACCAACTCAGTTATGCAGTCCCTAGAAAAAAAAAAATCCCACATAGATTTCATACCCCACCCCCTACTATTTCTATATGAAAATTAGTCTGCAATTAAATTGATAGTGCAGGCATAAACACACACACACACCAGTGTTGTAGTACTTAATCACTTAAATGGGTGATTGCAGATCAGAGACAAAAGTCCTATCTCATGCTTATAGTACTTTTGACCCCTGAAGAAGGTTGACTCTCTTCTTGCATAAAACATGAGAGTTGCATCAGTGTCTGAGCTTAACTTATACATGTTTTTGTAGTCAGCACAAAAAATAAAATTCTGCAATTTTGTTGCAATTTCCTTGATTTTTCTGAAGGAGAGAATTGCTAATTATTAAGATACAGACAAGGAGGCAAACTTTCTAAACTATCAGACTAATCCTTTCATGCTTCTTATCTATCTAAAGCTACTACAACTCAAAATAGAGTAGGCCCAGTTTTTGAGTATAAAAATTTTATCAATCATGCATACTGCTTGCTGTTATTTCAAACCATTACATCAAAGAATGATTGGTGAAGGAGATGACTCATTAAAACCCAACTATTTGCTGTTACGTAAGTTGTCCTTGAGCAGAGAAATTTTTAGTAAATTGAGCTTAAAGCAGAATTTAGCTGACTTTCATTTTGTAAAGTAACCTGAAGATATTGGAAACAAAGTAAGTCTAAAAAAACTCCCAAACATGCCAAATCAATAAAAAAATTGATTCAAACATTTTCCCTTTGTTTTATGACTAAAAGGTAGGAATTGTTACATATAGTGCTTTCATATTGGGATAAATCTTATCCCTGTTGGAGAGTAGGGTTTTACTACCAGTTATATCAAGTCCAAGCTGTTCCCTCTGACAATTCTATTTGGCCTTTATTAAATGTAATCAATTAATATTAAGAACAGTTGCAATGTATTACCAATTTTTATAAGACTCCCATCTCTTTATTTCAGTACATGAGCAATGTCTATTAGGAAAAATTTGTTGCATAAATGCTCAGGGAAAGCAAAGAACAAACTCCTGAGGTTTACTCAGCCAAAGAATTAATGTATTTTGCAATGACCTTATATGACTATAAGAAAATGTGGTCAGGACATAGCATGATAGATACTATCTCATATAGGCTTGTCATCTGAGAAATTAGGTTTGAATGCTGAAAGACATTTTTGAAGCAGTAAAACCAATTTTTTTTTCATTAGATATTTTTCATATATTATTCTGTATGTAAGTCCATAAAATTACAAATTAGAAACAAAAATTAGGACAAAATCTTCTAGAGCAAAAATTGCCCTTCATGACAAAACGGCCATCCAGATCTTTGAGGCAAAACACAGGGGATAGCTTTGTACTCTTTTGCACTAACAATGGAATTAAACAATTAAGCTGTTATATAACTGGAAAAGCATTTCCTATGAATTGGATTTTTACCTTATGTTCTTATTCTTGACAGCATTTTAAGCTCTTTAAGGTAATGCTTACTATATGTTGGGAATATGTGCCTGTGATTTCAGGTCATGGCTGTTAAGGGATTTTCTTGTATCATATATTTCTGTTGTTAACTGTGATCAAACAGTATGATTTAAAGTAAAAGCAGTTGTGTAGGGTTTGATAATATTAAAGCTTTAGCTGAGCATTTTTGGGAGATAGAGATTTTGCATGTTAAAAGTATCTGTACATTTTTCTCTGTGTGCATTTCCCTTCTGTAGGAATGCCCCTGAAGTTCCCATTCACACTGGGGTTACAGCATCAATCCACTTTTCTTCTGCCCGTGGACAAATCAATAACAAATCACTTATTACTTACTCAGTACATAGGAAACAAATCTGTAGAAGTCTAGATCAAAGAATGTGCTTATGGTCTTCCAAATTGAAGCTTAACACCTATAAATCATCACTACCTGTAGTCCACGAAGAATTCTGCAATGACTGATGTGTTGAGTTCGATTTAAAGATTTTGCTGTACCATTTCCTCTCCCCCTGCTTTCTCTTTGCCACTGTTGGCTTGCTTTCTCTTGCTTTCCACATGTATAGTTTGGAACACTCAAAATCAGACAAGTGTGGAGAATTTGCACTGCTTTTGCCCCCTTAACCTTAAACTGTTCTCTGAGACTTATCTCACAGCATCCGTTAACTGTCAGGTCTAGCTCTCAGGGATTTGTCAATGTCAATCCATTATCGCTTGGCAGGGGCCATCATAGACTTACACAAAATCCCTGTGTCTCACCTCTCTCATAATATCTGAAACCCATTGCTCAAAAATGAGATGGTTAGAAAAAATTTCTGAATTGAAGAAAAAGACAAGCAGGAAAATTCTAAATGGCAGGTGGACACCAGTCATAATTCTGCATATAGTACAAAGGTCTCAGGAATATGAGCATTCTGAATGATATTGCATTCTTATTGAAAACAGTGGGAATTTTTCTATTGACTTCACTGGGGACCAAGATGTCATCCTTAGCTTCCTAAAGGGGAATAAAGAGAAGGGGGGAGAGAAAAAAATATTTCCTGGTGAAACAAAAATGGAAGATCAAAATTCCTGTTATTTTACTACGGTGAGAGAAGGGGAAGGAGGGGGCAGAAGAGAGGAAATCTTTGTTTTGGAGCATTTGGAATTTTTTAAACTCTTATGTAGGTGTAGAGTAGAATGAAAAAAAATTAAAAAGCTCTTTTTTTGGAAGTGTTGACAATTACATTTTTCTATGCTGGAACAAAATAGTTTTACCTTAAAAATGCAAAAAAAAATTTGAAATGCTTTACCTTTTTGCAGTTCTTTCTGCATGGTATGCCTCCCTCCAAGCTCATTCAGGAAATTATTATGATAAGTTTATGATTGTAAAAGCTTTTTTTCCAAGTCTAATGAAGGTAGAGATAATTTAATCAGTTTTCATTTTTAAAAATGTAAGTGCATCTTCATGCTGAATAAAATATCTCTATTTTAATTAAAATATTTTCTTTAGAATCTTCAACAATTACATAATAATTTCATTAATAATCCATATCTAAATTCCAGTGGCATTTTTATTAATCTTATTTGTTTAATAAAACATAGGTGCTGCTAAAGGGATGCAAGATAATCTTTTAGTAGGAGACTGCTTTTTAGCATATATTAATGCTTTCTGGTGTCATACTTCAAATCATAACCAAAGAAAATAATGTGAGTAGAAGTAAACAGAAAATATGATCTTATGGATTAAAGGCACTTCATTCTAATAATTTTTCTTTGAGATCTTTTACATGAGACAATTATTTAACAAACTAGTCCACTGCTTTTTACATCTTTTTTTTTTTTTTTTTTTTTTTTTTTTTTTTCTTAAACA
>VWZF01003860.1:99075-109598 GCA_013396755.1 Sclerurus mexicanus
TTTTTTTACTATTCCTAAACACAATACAAATTCTTACTCCCTGTTTTGGGTACATGCATAGTTACTACAATGTTATGCTGTAAAGAAGTGTAAATTTCAGTTGGTTACTGCTGACAGTAAAGGACCAGCAGGACCATCCAGCTGCATTGACACTTCACTGTTTTAATTCCAGTATTAAAAGGTTCTGCAAACTCAAAGTTCCTGGACTACTATAGTGCAAACATTTAAGACATGTATCTGAAAATCATTGGAACTTGAAATTTCTCAGTTTCATCTCTTCAAACCATATTTTGGGTTTTGTTTTAAAGATTTGCTATTTCCACTATCTTGTCTATTTGACATTGCTCATCTTGATGTGCTGTCTTTGCTCTGCTTCCTGCGCAAATGGAGACATCAAACCAAAACAATTAAAATCAAAAGACCAAAAAGCTTCCAAAGTTATGAAAGTCCCTCTCCAGTTGAGTTGTTCTTCATGTAAAACACTAAAATAAATAATTCTGATTTCATGAGAAGCTGAAAGAATGCTGCATGTTTCTCATCATTTCACCTTAGCCATTTTCACAGCTGAGTTGAGCATATGTCTATAGCAACTTTTATGTTCATTCTTTATGAGCCTGTCTCAAGAAGGCACAAGTGAAAATGGAGCAGAAAACTCCTCTGTTAATATAATGGTGAGCACCTTGCCATACTTAGGGACAAATTTACCTTCTGAAGTTTTAGCCTCTCAAAAAATGAACCCACCACTGGCAAAATCTGAGTCAAATCATTGAGGATGGTGGTGTTGCCTCAGTTATATTTAATAAACAGTAGAAAATGCTGCACAAAGGCTGTGAGAGAAATGTGAGAAACAGCCCTGCAGACAACAAGGTGAAGAAGGAGGGGAAGGAAGTGCTCCAGGCAACTGGGTAGAGATTCCTCTACAGCCCATGGATGAAAACCTGGTGAGGCAGGCTGTCCACCTGCAGCCAATGGTGGACCACACTGGAGCAGATATCCATCTGCAGCCTGGGGAGGACCAGAGGCAACATCAGGTAAATGTTCCCTGAAGAAAACTCTAGTCCATGGAGACCCTGGAGTGCCTGGACCAGGCTGTGGCAGGAACTGCAGCCTGCAGGAAGCACCCATGTTAGAGTAGCTCATGAAAGGCTATATCCCATGTGAAGGACCCTGTACTGGAGCAGGAGCAAAGGAGACAGGAGCAGCAGCAAGCGCTGTGAATTCACTGCAACACACCATTCCCATCTGGTCCACTCAGGGTGGGGGGAGAAAGTAGAAGAGTCAGGAGTGATGTTGAGCCTGGGAAGAAGAGAAGGATGGGAAGAAAGTGTGTTTTCTTTTGTTTTTGCACTATCCTACTTTATTTGTAATTGGCAATAAATTAAATTAATCATCCAAACTTGTGTCTCATTTGCCTGTGACAGTAATTGGTGAGTAATCTCCTTGTTCTTAATGCAACTGACAAGATTTTTCATCTTACTCTTTCCCCCATCTTGTTAAGCAGGAATGAGAGAGCAGTTTGGTGGGCACCTGGCAGGCAGCTAAGGTTAACCCACCACAGTATTTCAGAGATATTTTAAGCGAGTGTTTAAAAATAGCTGTAAATGCTGAAACTCTTCCAATCCACTCCCCTTTTCAATTATCTTTTTCGCAATTTTAGATTCATCTTCACTGAGTTTGAAGGGGGGAAAAAAGACTGTGGAGTGAAAGGGTGCTGCTCCAGAGAGAAGCAACCTCAAGCTTTTAATAATAAAAATTATTATTAATGGTAAAAAATTATTCCAAGCACATATATTGCTGAGAAAGGTGATCCTCCCCACCCCATACTATTGATACAACAGAAGGAGGAATCCATTGAAGTAGGACGACATGAAGGAGTAATTGTACTTGAAATAAGAAGATTTTAGTAGATAGCCAGATAGGAGGCAGAGAACATAAAGGAATAGTACTTAGAAATCTTCTAATTTTTATTGCAATTCTTTCTCAGATCTCTGAAAGAGAAAAAACCAAAAAGACACAACAGACATTCCTGTACATTGAAGACATTCTGGGAACTATTTGGAAGAGAAATTGCAGATTGCTCTTATTCTTCTAAATGAGCCAGGTGGAATATACAGGTTTTTTCCTTTCTTTTTCTTTTTCTTTTTCTTTTTCTTTTTCTTTTTCTTTTTCTTTTTCTTTTTCTTTTTCTTTTTCTTTTTCTTTTTCTTTTTCTTTTTCTTTTTCTTTTTCTTTTTCTTTTTTCTTGTTAGGCATACCTGCTATGTGTGTTTGAAAAAAGGAGAGGGTATAGAAACTACAAATTAATAATTCAGTCCTCTTTAGATAACAACTAAGCCTATATTCTGTTTAAAGAATGCATACATACCCTATTGAAGTCAATGTTAATCTGTCATCTTGTTAGCCATCATGCTTGACCTGGAAATATATGGCCTTAAACTTTTGTTCACATAATTTCTTCCACTGGGTTTCAGGATATGCTTTCAAATTCAGATACTAGCACAAGTGAGTTTGAAATAAAAAGCAAAATATTCAACATTTTTTAGCTGACATCTTAGAAACACTGCATAATGATAAGGTAAAACCAAAACAAAACAATCTCTCTCACCCCCGCAAAAAACCTGAGGAGCTAAACTGCCAGTACAGCATGATTTTAGCCACAAATAGAATTGTATTATCAGCTTGAAAGTAGCTCTCAGCGGGGACTCAGACAACAGACGGGATTGTATTATTCTGCCATTCCCCTATCCATCTGTTAAAGAAGTTCTTTTTGGAATCAAATGCTCCTCTTTTTAATTATTTTTTAAAGAATAATCTGATTTTTGAACACAACCAGTGGCACTTCATATACGCACACCTTACAAGTGTATAGCAAAAGGCTTCCTTTGTTTGTTTTCATTCAGGGAATTCATCTCCACTACCTTTATTTGGTTTAGAATTGAGTTTGTGCCAATCCCAAATACCCATTTGAACATCTGCAACTATAGAATCCTCCCCCGTTTTCCTCTATACTGTTTTTTTCTGATTTGGAATGTCTTCCCCTTGCATGAGATTTTCAAATAGGGTTTTGGTACTTTTAGACACTATCTCTTTTCTCTTTTCAGGAAATGTGTTTGAGTCTCAACCACAGCTACAAGAACGGAAAAGAACTATGATACTAACACATACATTCCCTGCCCCCAATAAACTATTCTTTACTCTAGGTGGCACTTGTGTTATTATCTGGTTTTGAAAGCTTCTCCATCTCATATAAAGCATGAAAATAATGGTCAAAGAAGGGATACTATACAAGCAAAGTGCTTGTAAGGTGTGTTCATTTATATTGGTGAATATTGCTTTTGTGCTGTATATATCTCCTAAATCAAATAAAATGCAGTAAGAAAATGGCGTAACTGCACCTATGTACTTCACAGCATAACTGAACACATGTTAGAGATTTCTGCTCCTGTGTATATATTTGTAAGAAATTGCTGTTCATCATGCTTCTGTGCTAGATAGTAGAAGGGAAGGGGTTGGTGTATAGGCTTAGCTTAATTGTTCTCATAATTTGTTTTTTTCTGAAATTAGAGGTCATGAAAAAGGTATCTTTGGAAGACAGCAGGAGATATTGACAAAGACATATGCATTTTCAAAGAAGTCTTTGGAATTTTGTTCTTTTGATATTGTTACCATCCCTTAGCAAAAGAAAAAAAAAAACCAAAAGAAAAAAATCCAAAAAACAAAGCAACAACTACAACAAACCCCCCAAAAATAAGCAAAACCAAGAAAACCCATCAAGCAGGGTCCAAAGGAAATTGCAAGGGCAAATCTCATCTCAGGAAATCATGAAAAGTCAACTTTAGAAAGGCAAATAAAATATTTTTAATTCATTCAGCTTGAGACTTGGTGTGTCTGTGGAAAATTTAAAAATATTCTTTGGAGATGTCTAGGTTACTCTTTTGTATGGCATAGATATTAATGAAAAGTTTTTGTCTTGTACCTGAACCAAAGCATTGAATGCGTGTAGTCAGATTGCCTATTATGTCTCTTTGGCCTTGTTTATGCCTCTATCATAAACTTTGTGGTACAAAATGGAGGTAATCAGAGTGAGCAGTTTCTAAGGTTGTACCTGCTATATCCTTCCTCAAAACACTTACTTTGTGTGTTGATGTCCTTTCACAAAAATTAATACCTAATGAGTTCCTGAAAATGTCCTGGTTGCATTAGCACTGATATTTCTTGATCAAAGACCTCACAGAGAGAACACCCTCCATCTGCAAATTTTACTCACTTGAGTGTTTTGAAAGTATTTTAAAATAAATGTACTTAAATGGCTTTATTAGAAATTAGTTATGCTGCAGTTTAGCATCAATGGGGTTTGCATGTGTAAAGTCGAGAGGAGACTATCATAGAGGAGATGGGGTGGGGTTTATATGTTAAAGACGAAGGGATGTAGAATCACTTTGGGATGTGACAAGGTGGGACTTTGTGTCTTTAACCTCAGTGATTTTGTGTTAGTTCTTCAAAACTGTCTTGTCCTGGTAATCTACTTTCAGCTTTTTAACAGCTTTAAAATTACCACATGATGTCCAAACCAGAGCACCCAAGAGATAAACAGAGAGCTCTGTGCCTTTCATAGACCCACAACTCCATAATAGGGAGAGACAGCTATTTCAGCACAGCAAACTCCAGAGTAAAAATTGTCTGAAACTGGGAGTCCCATGAAAGCTGAGGTTCAAGAGTCTATATTTAGATACAGACCTATCACTACTGACATTTTTATTTATTTATAAATGAAGGTATCTGTGATCTGTGCTGAAGATGTCTATCAACATTACCTACCATCCTTCTACAACTGAATTTCAGTCTTGGCACCCACAGTACCCTCACTTTACAGAATGGTGACTGATTCTTTCTGGTTGTGTTTTTTCTTAATCTTCTTCAAATCAAGAAATAAAAAGATCTACTTCAATTTCCTATAAGAAAACTGGTTCCTTATTCTACTTTACTAATCAAGTTTTGTGTCTGCAAATATGATAAGTACATACATTTGCTCTTTACTGAGTTTTCTTTTAAATTAAGTTTTCCAGTTAGAAATAGTATGAAAGAGATATTGTTATAGTAAGTAGACTAAAATATAGCATATATGGCAAATTAAACTTTTTTTTACCTGAGGGTTAAAGGGAAAATGACTATGTAAGTAATACAATCCTAGTGTAGTTTGCTTTTCTTCCTGTGAAATATAGGGTCTGAAAATTGTGCATGGGGCTTCAGCAAACAGCTACAGACTGTTTATCAAATGTAGCCAGGTTAAACGTGTTATATCTGGGATTATATCTCTTCAAAACTGAAATTATCTATCCATTCTGTGACATTGAGGCCAGAAGACTCAATTTTTCTTTGATCTTTCCCACAAGTAAGATAATAATTGGAAGCTGACAAAATTCATTCTCAGGCTGGGGGATGATGATTTCTGTTTGTTGCATGTTAATGCCTAGAATCCATGTGACTGTCATTTATACTGAAACATGAAAATTACTATCTTCATAAAAATTTTACTAAATCAGCCACCAAAGGAAGAAGTTATTGGCAGCCTTTTCATTGTTAAATGTAGGGTGAAGCACCTCGTTACTTTTATATTTAGATATTCTAAGGTGACTTTCAGGTACATCAATCAATGCTAGATCTAAGTATTCTGAGTAGTCTTCATTGTTTTTTAAGAAATTGCAAAATTATTTTCTGCTTGTTTACTGTCACAAAATGCTATAAGAACATGTTCTTTGCATATCAGTATGTTTGTAGCTGTTCATAACCAGAACAGTGTAATTTTGTTTGAGAGTGATGAAGTAATAGAGAATAGTATTACTTTGAAATAGTTTGCCAAGAACAAATATCCTGATAAAGAATGCAGGTGCAACATTCATTCTCGTGTTTGAAACAGCCAAATATTTCTTTAGCTTACCTGTAAGTGAGACAAACAACAAAGAAAAGTTGTAAGAAGAACAATTTGATTTTAAGGATGTCAAGGTTTTAATTTTTCATTTGAAAAATTAAAGCACTAAATTCACACACACACATTCTCTGCATCTCTGATCTCTTTTCTTGCTTTGATATTATGACTGGTTTTGCAGGTAATCTTACCACTGGTACTTTGGAATTTTTAACATTTAGCATAAGTGTTTTTGAAACATGATTGTTAAGGAGGCAATAAGTAGATTGCATATTTTAATGTGAAGATAGATAGGAAAGCTTTCAAAATATGTGCAACCTACATATTTTGCTTTTGAAGCAAGGGATACCTGAGTAGCTCAATGAATGCAAGTAAGCTTGTGATCTTGTTATTAGAACCTTTTAGTTTAATTAATACCAAAAGTGTCTTGATATGTGACTATTCATTGGAACATGTATTCAAAAGCAGTTGGAGGAAATATCATGTGATATTTTTTCCTCTATTACATTTTAATGAATACTTTGTTGCTTTCGTGCAACATTTTTTACTATTGGGTGGAAAATATTTAGGCTGATGTTCCAGCAACTACAGGTGATCAAAGGCTTATAAAATTTGCTTTTCTCTTCCCCATATAGTGTAACCAAGAAATCTGTGGTACTATCACTTGACATTTTTGATTAAATTTATTGAACTCCACACAAAAATATAAGTTGCATGGAAAATGAAAAGTAACCTTAACACAATTTTATACTCAGAGATGTGGAATACAAAGTTGAGTGATTACATTTCATTTTTTAATTTAGAGACAGTAACTTACCTGTTAAAATGGAAGGGAAAATACTGAGTGGTCACTGAGTGAACAGGGATTGATTAGGGACAATGCAAAAAGAAAAAGATTTAACATTCTAAGTTTTGCTAGTTCAGAAAAGAGCAAGTCATAAGCATCTAAAATTATGAAAGCTCTCTTATCCAATTATATCTGTTCCCTACATCCCTTCAAGGGGAAGTTAAATTGATTTTAACCTGCTGAAAGAGGTTAGGAGAGCAGAAGTAAAGATGTACAGAGACAAAGTCTGTGATGAATATGCTGTGTTGATTGATACTTGAAGTCTATTGTTACGTACCTTTCCACATAGATTGTTTAGGTGTGGATTATTCAAGTTATACTGGTAAAGAGAAAAATAAGACCGAGGTTGTTGAGACTGATATGTTTCTTCCCTTAGTTATTTTTGATTTATATTGAATTCACTAAATATTCTGGCAACCTGGACAGTTTTCAAAGTTCGATGCACTTCTGGACCATCCTGCACTTTACTTTCTCTTATTAAAGAACCTGGTAGTTAAGAAAACAAGTTATGTTGGACAATAAACCTCTGCTTCAGCCAGTGGTGAACAATAGCTTCTTATGAAAAGCAACTATGAAGTGATTTTCCCACTGGTACAATTAAACAAAGTTTCCTTTCTCCCTTCTCACCCTAAGACACAATGTCTCTATTGCTTTTTTTTTTTGCTGTATGACTCAGAAAACAGTTAAGTATTTAAACAGTCCCCAGGAGGTACTGTCTACATGTGGTGGATATGTTCTTCTGCCTAATATTGGACATTTATATCTCTACCTGAGTGTGCTTCATAATCTTTCATGAACCTTGCTTATAGTTTTACAATTGTTAAATGAAACTATTCCATTTGGTCTTTTCTCATAGATGAAAATTACTTCCATCATTTGCCCACGGGAAAAATATTATCTTGTTCCTTGATATCTGTGCAGAGTAAGTATTTAAAATCATGAGTAGAGTTGAGTAAGTTTTTTGCATATTTGGGGTTTTCTTTGCTAGTTTTAGGAAAACAGATATAATTATTGTTCAACTGAACCCTTTTCTGTAACAAGTCCCAGGAGCTTGCCTAATTCAAATTAATGTATTATTGGTGGGAACATAATCTGTGGTAGCAGTAGTGCCACTTCAGATTACTAGGCAGCTCTCCAGACTTTAAAGGCTAGCCTGGCCTTTTGCTCTGCAACCTGTATGAGGGGTACTGTGCCACTCCAAGAAAGGCTCTTGCAAGATCTAGTGCCTCAGTCCTTGCCAGAAAGGATTGTTTTGCACTTTGCTCTCCTGCAGTGGCCTTTCCACATCTTTTTGCACCTCCAAACAGACTTTGTCCTAGTTACAGAGGCGACTAGTTTATTCCTATGTGGATGTAATCAAAATGGTGTATTCTACATCCTCTATACCATTTCTGATGAAATGTTAATAATGGATCGTTTGCAGGAGCTGCCCAGGGCACACCTGACACCTCAGGCTACAAACTTGGTGTTAAAGAACCCTGCAAGGCACAAGAATGCTTCTGTCTTCACCACAGTGACTTAGCTGTGATAACTCCCCTCTGGGGAGGCATTAGCACCTTCACACCCAGCCTGAGGGGTCATGTCTGCTAATGGGCCATTAGGGACTGGCACAATAGGCAGTTGCAATGACCTAGACCATCAAAGATTCCAAAAATATCCCATGACTCACATAGTTAAATCACCCACTGTGAAACTCCCCACCTGGAGGGAGGTACTGGGCATTCCCATCTGATCTGAGTGTACATAATCTTTGGGTTTGGGGACTTCTGGTACCACTCACTGGATCCAGAGGAGGACCAAAACCTCAACAGGACTGTGACTGCCACTCAACAAGATTGCTACCATAATCCTCACCAACAGGTTTTCCTTTCCTTTTACTTTCCAGTCGGGGGGACCATGTGGTGCACAGCAGAGGGGCTAACAAACACCATTTGGTTCATGCCCCAGGGTGCCAGGTTATACATCTGTTCTTTGTGAGTTAAAACCAATCTTTCTCACTATCACTGTATTTATTGTAATCTTTTTAGTAAATTGTAACTCTGACTTGTAATCTGTCTTGAGCTGGGTTCATTTCTCCTGCTGGTTTCCCCTTAAACCAGCACAGCCTTGTGTAATTAACTAGCACATACCTAAATAATTAACTAGCACATACCTCACAATTGGAATGTTCACACGTAGACCTGCCACTTCCTGTTGCAATCCAAAACTCCAAAGTCACATCTAGTGTCTGCAACTGCATGAGAGACAAGGGGTGAAAAAGACTCTGCTTTTGTTTCCCTGTATTATTGCTTTAGGCCCTGCAGTAATCTGGATCTTCTGATGGCACAAGCTCCTAAAAATGACACTAAATTTTTATGCACTTTATATTTCGTCCATGTATTGATCAGTATAATTCTCTTACTTGTGCTGCCTACAAAGTTAAAAAAAAAAAAAAAGAAAAGAAAAGAAGAGCATCACAGAAGTTTGTGTTCATTTGATTTTCTAAGCTTTTTTATTTTTTAATAACTAATTTCTGTGTTTTCTGAGTTTGGAAAAGCAATAGAACAACTATTAAGTCCTACAAACCAAATTTACAAACTCCATAAATCCCACCGGAGAGCTTATTGTATATTTGTTTAAACAAGCACTGATACCCAATATGATCCAGATCATTTTTGTTTGCATCCAGGATGTTTTTGGGCAGTATTGGGAATGAACTAGTGAAAATTGCTGAGGGAAGGATTAAAAAAGGATATGTGTGAATAAAATGGATACGTTAGTTTGTACTTTTGTTAAACCTCTCAGTCATGTTTCATTTTTCTGTAGATGATGGAACATTGGCCCAAACTGTGGCTTACTATTGTTTCCTACTCTTTTTGTGATACTGTTTGACTTGTTGACAAAAATGAGTAGTTACTTGGAGTAACGATATATCTCTGAAAGCACTTAGTTTTAACTGTACCTAGTAAAATACATATATAATAAAAAACATAGTAAATATATACATATAAATATATCTAATATCTATGTTTTTTAGAACAAAACCTTTTTAAATGAGAATTCCATCACAAGTTAACTTCATTCACGTGAAACATATCTGAAACATACACTTTCCTTAAATTATCTTTTATTCTTTGGTTGTCCTGAGAGATATGCATTGTCTGGTACAATTACGTATGTAGGAAGTGTTGCCTTGTAAGGCCAAAGATGAAGACATGGTTAACTCATCATTAAGGTTTGCTGCAGTTGTCATCATCATGGCTAGGCTTTGAGAACGAAGATTTGAGAAGTGCTTTACCCACACTTGCTGCAAGCTCACTGATGGCTAAAAAGGCTGATGCAAGATAGGCAAGTCCGATTGCAATAGGCAAAGCGGAAAGTCTCTGTATGTGGTATTGATGAGGCATGGTTCTTCCTGCGTTGTCTTCTCTCCTCAAGACTGATTCTGCGTGTGTTCTAAAAGGAAGCAGCAGCGTTATGAATGGTGTGTCTCCATTTCTCCTGACTGGAGGCCAGAGTGGATCATTGATGGTAGTCAGTATGGCCAAGGCTGAGGTATTGTTTCAGGGAGTCCTCGTATCTCCTCTTCGGGGCTCCTCTGTTGCAGCAACCGGTGGCGAGTTCACCACAGAGCACAATCTTAGGGAGGTGGTGATCCTCATTCTGGAGACGTGCCCTGAGCAGCGCAGCTGCCTTCTCAGCAGCATGACCTCAATATTGGTGATCTCTGTCTGTTCAACGACAGACACATCAGACCAGTGGATGTTTAGG
>VWZF01003861.1:985-18921 GCA_013396755.1 Sclerurus mexicanus
GGGGTGTCGGGCCTTTGGCTTCCCTGCCGGAGGGGTGGGATACGGGGGGAAGGGGGAGTCGCTCTCCACCCCTGCACAAGGTCCCGCTCCCTCTAGCGATGGGATTACGCGGATTACAAGGCTTGCCCTCCCTTCCCCAAACTCGCTCGTTCCGGCCTGTGCCCCGCCCGTGGACGGCTCCGAGGAGGAGAGAAAGGCATTTCCCCCTTTTCCTTTTTCCCCCCGAGAGCCCCCCTCTGGTGGGGGAGTGAGGCTTGAGTGAATCTCCTGGGGCTGAGGTTGTTTTTTTCCCCCTGTAAGCCCTCGGCTGCTGAGTTGGTATTTCTGCTGGGCTGGGGAGTTTGAGCTTTATCCTGGAGCAAAGAGCTCTGTTCGCCTCCCGTGGCTCGCGTTTGGTGGGCTGGGAGATCAGCTTTCCCTGGCGGAGCAGCTCCCGGTGGGAGGATATTATATTCCGGCTGAAAATACTCCATCCTGCCCCTATGAGAGCTGAACGTGATCCTTGGGGTTCATAAACCTGTGTGCGATGAAGTGATAGCCCAGCTCTGCCCCGGCAGGGTGTGCATGAAACTCTAAGTGGGTCTTAAAACTGCCCAAATGTTGTTGTGTCTGACATTGACCTTGTGGCTTTGCCGCCCCGCTCTTTGCCAAAGCAAATTCCACAGGTTGATTAGAGTCCTAACCAGAGGTCTGGTGTTGAAATTGTAGCTTTGTCAATAACTAAAATTCCAACTGTTTATGTGGTACTTTGAGCTTTGTCTTGTGAGGCTCTGGGCACCCCTTTGCAGGGTATTCCATTAACCTTATTTTTCAGGCAGAGAAAACGAGGTAAAGTGGATTTTCCAAGGTCATTTAGCAAGATCGTTATTGCTATTTTTGCTGCTGATTTGTAGCAGTTCTGTAGGAAAAAAAGGAAGTGCGGCTGAACTGGAGGATTGATATTTTGCTTTTATTCGTGAGGTGTCTGATTGCATAAAGTAGAAGTACAGCCTTATGGATAAAGGGATTCTCTGAAAGGAAGGCTTATGGGTTTGATGCCACTATTACAAACACATCTGCAGTGCTGGAGAGCCCTGCTGGGCTGCTTTCCCTGTTGGAATAATTGCATTGGGTGAAAGGGTGAGGAAACTCGCCTCACCTGAACCTCTTCAACCCAAACTCAGCTGCTTTGCCAAAAGCTTGTTGGTGCTTCTCCCAGGGTGGAACAGCAGGAGTGAAAATGGCTCAAGCAGAGCTGGTCTCCACTCAGAAGAGCCTTTGTGTTTGTGATGTGAATCCTGTAAAAAGTCAAATACCTGAATGTAAATGGTCTGAGGATTTCAGTGATCAGGTTTTGGTTGTTTTTTGGTTTTTTTTAAGATTTCCTAGTTGTGAAATAGCTGGAATGTGAAAGGGACTGGGCAGGAGCTGTGCTGGCGAGTTCCCTGTGAGTATTAGTCATGCTGACCAAGTAGGGGGAGGACCAGTCGCATCTTTTTGAGGGAAACCAAGTGTGTGTGGGAGCAGGGGCTGGATTTTAGTCCTGGTAATTCTCCTGTTCTCCAGCTGCTTTAAGCAGCAGCGTTTATATGGGTAATTATCAGATAAGCCATTCATAACATGAATTGGTGGAAGGAGGAAAAAGCTCACAGCCCAAGATTCCAGTTAAATCTGCCGTGGTGAAGTTTAAAGAACCACCTTTACACATCCCAGCAACCTGTTATTTTTAAAGATTGACTTTTCTAGCAAGAATTGTTAAGGATTTCAACAGCCATCCAGATTGTTTTACAGTGGATAAATTCGGTGAACGTGAGTTAATTTTATCTGAAAAGGAATAGTTTTGAATCTTTTTTTAGGAATCTCTTGGAAGTTTAGCTACTGGAATGCTACAGAGCTTGTGTGAGAGCTGGCACCGTCCTCAGCCATTATTCCCTTTCTTTAACTGATGAGTAAAGAACCTTATAATCAGCTTCCTACTACAGCAGCTGTTTTTCTGTGTTATTCAGCATTTTTTCTTTCTGCTTGCAAGTATCCAATTTTATTCCTTGTTTTTAACACGCAAACGTTGGAGGGCTGTGGTGGTGCTTCTGCTGATGTTTTAGTTCTGATAAAGCTCTTGTGTCCAACACTGCTCCTGTTCACCCCCAGCTCCCTGTGCAGGCTCTGCCAAGGCATTTTCCCCAAACCAAAAGCTGGTTTCATTCTTGTGTGAGTTCTTGCCATTTCTACCATGAGTGTAAATGTTGACTTAGTGCCCAGTTGCTGGGAATGAATAACAGGATATTTGGCTTAAAATTCAAGGTTTTTAACTCAGGAACAGCTCAGCCTCACAAAAACAACTACGCAACGTTTATCTGAAAAGCAGTTCTTTGTCATGACCAGTTCTCACACCAGTGTACCCAGTGTTTTAACTGGTGAACACAAAGGCAGAGGCCATGCTGGGGTATCACAACTGCGTTGTTGGCACCACCGTATTTCCTGAGCAGCCACAGGCAGGGAGGTGATGGATGTGACTCCCTCTGTGCTTTTCCACCTGTCAGTCTGTCCTTTAAATAAAATATTTTTCAGGCCAGATATGTGTTTTTCCTGTGGGTTGGTTTGTGTGCTGTGGAGTTGCGTGGAACTCCTTAAAATAGTTGGAGATTTTGCTGTGAAACAGCCATAGTTTGTCTTCTGTGCTGGAAGGTGAGAATAAGGGAATAATAACTCTTGGGTTTTGAGTACCAAGTCGAGTAACCCGTTCTCTTTGATACTGACTCTTTTTATTCTGGCCGCTATTTTAGGAGTGAGCTCTTGTGCCTGAGAAATAGGCATGACCCCAAAGGAAAATTTCGCTCTTTTGTCCTTGTTTTGATCTTGTAAGTGGAGCTATTTTCTATTTTCCTGCCACTCTCGTCCCAGTACTCTGAAGAGAATATTGCAGCATGTGAAAAAGGCACAAAATGGGTAAAGTGTGTAAACAGCAAGGGGTTCCACCTACTTGGGTTAAAGGAAGGTGCTGCAGAAGAAGATTTCCCTTCACCTGGCTGCTCCCTTGAGGTTGGCATGCCCTCCATCTGCCTTGAACATGCAGAGTGCTTTTGGAGGCTTTTTAGTTGATCCCTGCAAGCCTTTGGTGGCCAAATCCAACTGTTCCCCTTTAGATGCAGTCCTGGTTCTGTATCTTTAACTTCTATTTCACATGATGCTTCAATGCAGTCCCTTTCCTCTGACCTCTCCTAAAACTCAAATAACAAGGTTATGATCCTTCAGGACACTTTTACCCTCTCGAGCTTGGCAGAAGCACCTCCCGTTTGAACTGGGGGAAGTGGTTGCAGTGGTCAGTGTTGATCTCCAACACTCCTCTAGCTCTAATAGTTAAAATTACGAAGGGGTTGGGACTTAATGATGATCTCTGAGAAGAGGTTCTTGCCATGACCTTTCTTACAATGGTGAACAAAGAACCCAGCTTGCTTGTTAGCTACTCTGAAATTTTACACCTAGTCCATGCCTACTGATGTTAATATGCTCTACAGTAACTCAAATTTAAGGTAAATTTCAGTGTTAAGGCCCTGAAGTTAAAGAGTTTGAGTTGATAATCATCTCTGGGGATATCAGATGTGGAAGACCAGTAAACAACTTCTAAAAATAGTTGAATATATCCGTATTGGAATTGTGTATTGGGCCACCCTGGCTATATATAAAGAACTGTTGTGAGCAAGAGCATTTTTCAAAATTTGCTGTAACAGAACACTTTAATCTGTGAAGAAATTACTTCAAGTTCAAAAGAACACGTCAGTACCGAAGACTGTTCCTGCTGAGTGGGGGTGTGAACACTGGGGCTCTAGATAATTCCTAAATTTTAGCAGTGTTCTATTCTTGTTGGATCGCTTCTCACATTCTCTTTTAAATCACACTTAATATTGTAAAGAACAAGCTGCCAAGTTAGATTTGCACTTTGAATTATTTGCCAGTTGTTCTTGCATGTAACACCAGTAACAGCTGCTGAGGTTGGATGCTTTTTTAGAAAAGCTTTCTTGCTTCTTATTTACATGTTGGTTTGGTGATCTCTTTTGCTTCTCCTGATAATTTAATTTAAAACCTTCCAGAATGCTTTAAACTAGAAACATGATGCAGGCCAACTAATGATAACTGACTGGATTTCAAATCAATCTTTCTGTGAAATAACAAAATGATGTATTTTTGTTCCCCTGTGACTGATACAATTGATGTTCTAATACCAGGTTAGGAATTACGGATTTGGGTTTTTTTCTGTTTTAGACATGGAGTTAATGTTTAGGCCAATGTCTAGCATATTTTCCTTTAAATAGAGATGTATTTTGGCAGTAAATCCATTGTCTTCATAAACACACCACTTTTACTTGCCACAGGTCTCTAAGCAAATAGAATAAGGTGTATAGGAATATATAGAACAGAAATGTAGAATGTAGAAATGTATAGAATAGAAAGTTGCTGGGGAACAGATTTTTGGTAAACCTGCCACTGCTGGGGGTGTTCAGCTTGTGCTTTAATGTTTTGTCTGATTATAACTGTGTGGACCAGTGTGTCACTGGTGGTGGCACTGTGTTTATCTCTCTTTGAAATGGACATTTAAAACATGATACGAGACGGAATTGCTCCCAGAGACAACAAATGCCCTCTGTACCTCTGTATCTCAGGGCCCTGTGCAGGGGAGGGACAGAGAACCGAGCTTTTCTTGACTGATCTTATCACAAACCATAAAATCCTAGAGCGGTGTGGGTTGGAAGGGACCTTAAGGATCGTGTTGTTCCACCCCCTGCAGTCCTCATGGCATTTTCCAGCTGTAGGGAACACATTGCCAAGATCTTTGGGCCCTGCAGGTTTGTTGTAGGACTTGCAAAGTTTTGAGCATTATTTTTTCACTGTGGGATCCTTATGTGGTAAGTGCTGGTACATGGCAGTGAAATAAATATATTTCTGTACTGCAGGATAATCTGACTGAGTAATACACATGGCATCCTCTGCCTTAGCCTCTGTCTTTTTTTGCTCTAGGGTGATTGATCAAAGTTTGGGCTTAATGATTTTGGAGGTCTTTTCCAACCCAAATGAATCTGATTTTGTGCTTCTGTGTAAAGAACTGGTGTAAACCTAAATGAAAGTATGGCATTTGCTGCCACTTCTGGCTCAGTGAAGTTGGCTCTCTATGTGAAAAGAACTCTTCCAGGGGTGTAAAATTAAGTTTACATGGCAATGTCAAGGTGTACTGTGCTGTGTTTGATGACCTGCATTCCCTTCTGGCCATACTTCTGTGGGGTGGGTTGTTAACCAGCACCTCACCCAAAAAGTTTGGAGGTCGAGCAGCAGATTTGATTTGTCATGATCAGCAGCCTGGATGAAGTGACATTAAAATGCATTAACATACGTATAAATATAAAATGCTGCGGATGATTAAGTGTTTAATGGTCTTTGGCCCTGAGGGATTCCTTAGAGCTCTTGCTCTAACCACCAACAATTAATAAAAGCGAATTCTGCTTCTCCTCATGGGCCGTATCACTTTAACAACCACCAGGCCGCTGCTATTGCAGACACTCATTCATTTTTAACTCATTACACCGAGCCGCTCTGCAAAGGGCTGCCTATTCTCCTAATTGCTTATCTGAACGTATCGCTTACTAGAAAACAGGCTGCTGAAAACACTTTGTTTCCTGAACTGAAACTGTAACTTATTCATTGAACTCCTGTCTCGCCCTTTACCAATGGTATATTGTATCGTACCCGAACCTGCCTGACGGGTTTTTGCTGCTGCTGAGCTGGAGTGTGTTAAAGTGCTTCGGGGGGAAGCTAACCCGACAGCTCAGCTTTGGGGCGATCTGGGCTCGGTGAGCGGTGCTGAGCTGCCTTTTCTAAGAGATGAAGTTGTGCCGAGGGAAAGCACGCACAGAGCTCTGCAGAAATACTCGGTGCTGTTTATTGAAATCGTTCCCTTTCATACACAAATCTGCCCGCTTAGCCTGATGGAGCCGTCTTTTGAAGATGTGCTCAAGTACTACAGGCAGCTCACAAGCCGGAGTCTTTTATGTTTTCAGGAATTTTACTCAACTCGTGCTTCTAAAATGATCAGTGGAGCAACTACACACGGCGTTTGGGTGGAGGGAAAGAGGAAGTTCAGCTTCAATGTGGAATATTGGAGAATCGTGATATATAGTGCAAAGGTTGAAGATGCCGGAAAAATTGATGGGGTTTTTTTGGTTAATCTAAAGGAGTCTTACATTTCCTTGTATTTTCGGCCCGTCCAAGCAACGGGCTGAAATGAGAGTTAGAGCTGAGCCCTGGGTGCGGCGGGATCCCGTGATCCCTCAGCTGAGCTGCATTAACAGGCAGCAGCGAGTGCTGGGAAGCAGCTCTGGACTGTCGGGGCAGTTTCTGCTGCGGCAGCGTCTGTGCTGGGACAGGAGTGTGGAGTACAAACCATGGGAGTGGGATTTCCTTCCTGTGGGATTAGGCGACTGTGACTAACGTGGTCAGAGGATGAGCCCTCTCTTTTGTCCTAGCCACATCCGACAAGTCACCGGTGGGAACCACAACAGTTTGTGGGAGCTCTGCGGGTGGATTTCTCCTGGTCTTTTTCTTTCAGCAGTGATTCAATTACTTTTTAGTCTACATCTAAACACGCTTGTGTTGCCAGGGGTGGGCTGTAAAGTACACTGTGCTGCCTACAAAAATAAATGGGACTTTCTGTAATGCCACCTACCCTGAAGTACCAAATAAGTTACAGAAGTGGTTTGGATAGCAGGAGTCTGGCAGAGAACAAGAGGAAAATGGAAACCAAGTGCTTAGCTGTATCTTAGCTTCTGACTCTACAGTAAAAGTAAAAAGCAGCTTCAGTGGTGAAGGGCAGACTTGACCTGGAAATAGCTGCCAAGAAAACAAGGATCTAACGGGATTCACTGCTGTTAGTGCCAAGCATAAACAACTTGTTCAGCAGCCTGCAACTTCTCCAGGGTGTGCAAAGGTGTCGTGGATGTAAATGACGGGATTTTGCTTAGTTACCCGATTCCTGTGATCAATCCAAGCATTTGATAATATGTTATGCTTTTAAACATGCAGAAACCAAAGAAAGGCATTCTTTGTCAGGGTTCTCTTGCTGTGAAACTTCATACACTCGTTTTTAAGAGTTAGGAGAGCTCTGGTAAAAGGTCACAGTTCAGTCCTGGCTGTTGCTTTGCAGATGAAGCAGAAGATAGAGGTGGCATGAGCAGCCAGACAAAGGAAAGCTTTACAGCCTCCCTCCCTTCCAGCCCAGGGAGAGCTGCTGCTGTGGGCTGGGATGGGAGATTTCCTGCTGTGTGAGTGAACTGGAGAAATGGGCACTCCAGCAAAACTGTTTTCTCTGCTTCCTAATTAGCTTTCCTGTTTATACAGCCTCCACATATTCAAGTGGGAGTGGAATATCCATGATCGTGCTGCTGAAATATGAAGGAAATGGTGGAATCATAGAACTTTCAAACCTCCTGTTTGGTTTTAATCCACAGGCTGCCCTGTCTGGTTTGTACAGGAGTTTTTAGAGTTTTGGTCATGCTGCACTTCAGTCATATAAATGAATCTTTGACTGGAGTTGCTTCAGCAAGTTGACGTGGTGATTGATGTCATTCAGGAACTCTGGAGTGGACTTTGAACTTCATCGTGGAGCTGCCTGTGCTTAGACGTGTGACTTGGTTAATGTTAGAGCCTTTAACTTTTGGGTTAAAAGTTGTGTCCAGCAGAGCTCCCTGAAGAGGACAGGACTGCTGAGATCGTTCCCAGTGCAGAGTGAGGAAGCCAGTCTTCAGACATCCCTAGGACGGAGCTTAAACAAAGCAGCGTGAGGGTGTTTTTGTGGTCTGCTTTTCAACCCAAAGCTTGCTTTTAATGGTCTTGGGCAGATACTCTAAAGGTTACTTCTAGTGAGCGTTTTGCTTCAGGCACAGCTTCATCAGGAAATACAGAATATCTTCCAGACATTACTGAAACTTCATATTGTGCTGTAAAATGTGTGATTTGGTTTACAGGAAGCTCATTTTTTGAATGTTGCGCATCTTGGCTGTTTGTGCACTCTTGTGTTTGAAACTTGCGTTTTCAGTTGGACTCGGTCTCTTTTTCAAGTGACACCTGAGAGCTTCTAGACAGAGCAGCTGTGAAGGTGTGAACGGTCCCTGTCACCCGCTCTGTGAAGCTCCCAGGCTGCTTTCTCGTGCCTTATATAAGCAGAATATTAGTTCTCTTGGTGATTTCAAATCCACCCTAAACTGTGCAGGACTGGGTTTGGGAAGGTGGGGGGGGAATTTGTGTGGGGTGACTCCCACACCAAGGGCGCAGGGAGGTGTCTGTGAGGGCTGGAGTGGAGGCAGTTTCTGCAGGCCCTAAACAGGAAGCTCCCGGTGATGTTAATCACTGTAATTACCCAGACTCAAGTGTTGGCTGTGAAAGAAGAAACATTTCTGAACCCGCTCTTCTAATGTGGCTATTAATTTCTGATAGTTAAGTTTGATTAAAGGCAGATTTGCTTCCTACAGGTTTGCCTCGATGTTAATGGAAGTAATACTGCTCTGTGTTAGTGCTGCTCACAGGCCATTTCCTCAAGGCTGGAGAGGAAGGAAACTGTTCTAAGTAGGAGAGAATCCAAGCTGTATTCCGAGTTTCCTTTGCAAAAGGAGGACCAGCCATTGCTGTGCTAAGCAAAAGCTGTTTTTATCTGCAGGTCGATTAGGAAGTTTGTTTAATGGTGACACTTTGGCTGCAGATAAATTATCCCATAACAATGGGGGACAAAGTACCTCAAGTGGTCAGTGGTGTGAATTTTGCAAGCAAAAGTTTGAGAACAGCATTTAAGGCTCAGATCTCTGAAAGAAGATTTGAAATACTTGAAGCACTCAGAGCCATGTTGTTTTGTGAGCACTAAGTTTTGGCATATCTGTTAATTTCTGTCTTGCTTCAGTATGGGAGAAAATCGTGTGCAGTGGTGTCTGGGGTGTCTCTAAATGATTCATATTATCTCTTGCTTGTTTTTTTGTGGTTGTGCCGTGGTCAGAGCACAGCCATCAGTAACTCATGAGTGATACTCTGATCTTTTCCCTCCAGACTTCACTGGCCAGTGAGAACATATCTCAAATATGGGAAATATTTTTGCTAACCTCTTCAAAGGCCTTTTTGGCAAAAAAGAAATGCGTATTCTAATGGTTGGCCTGGATGCTGCAGGAAAGACAACTATTTTGTACAAACTTAAACTTGGTGAAATAGTAACTACTATTCCTACTATAGGTAAGATTTCTTATGTTTCTATAACAATTGCTTTGAGATTTGGATTGTATTGTTTGCAGCAATATCTCCTCTCAGCTGCCACTCTTGATTTAAGTGACTTGTGTGTCAGAACAAACACTTGCTAAAGCCATGGTCTGAAGATGGCACAGCCAAATGTTCTGCCGTGGCAGGAGGCTGTGGTTGCTCTTTCGCTCCATTCCCTGTGTCATTGCTCATTGTGCGATGAGCCTTTATGGGCCACGGAAGGGCAGTTTGTCTCCTAAGTGTGTTGTGGCATCTTGAAGGTTGGATGGAGAAGTAGAGGGTGACACTTTATTTTTCTCTTTTTGAGGGTGATTGGGGACCTGATTTGTGGTTCTTAAAGCCCTGGGGGTTTTATTTTTTGAAGCAGCATAGTTTGCTCTGCATTTTGTTGCTGCTCAGGTAGCAATTAGAGCTGTTCATTGGGGTGATGGTGGGAGTCCCAGACAACCCACATTTATCTCCTTTGAGAGCTTCACTGCAGAACTCCGCTCATTTAAAGTCATTTAAATATTAAGCTTTTTTTAATGATCCCACTCTGAGTGTGACTTGTTAGATACGACTGTGTTTAAGTGAGATCTGTGCCACCGTTTCTGTTCCAGGTTTCAATGTGGAAACAGTAGAATACAAGAACATCAGCTTCACAGTGTGGGATGTGGGCGGCCAGGACAAGATCAGACCGCTCTGGCGCCATTATTTCCAGAACACACAAGGTGAGTCTGAACACTCCAGTCACAGGTTTTCAAAATGGGAGAGGTTTTTTTTAATGTCCTTACTGAGTTAATTTTGCCAGTTTCTTGTAGGGGAATGGAAATATTTATTCTTTTTAAAGGGTGTGTTTGTGTGCTGCTCTGGCTCTTCTGTTAAGCCACTACAGGTTCAAAGAGGGATGGGAAGAAATCCAGAAACCAGTCTTCCTTGTCCTTGTGACTCAGAGTGAGCTCAGAAGTTTGCTTTTCTTCTGTCAGAGTCACAGCTCTCTGCCCTCACTTCAAAGCAGAGTCTTTACTACCAGCTCTGCAGCCCCGTGAACTGAGAGCTTGTCACTTTGTCACTGCTGTGCCTTTGTAATGTTGCCTGTCTTTGAGTCCTGTCACAGGGTGTCAAGAGTTGCTGCGCACTGGAAAATGCCACGTTGGTTATGTAGAGGAAGCACCCAAGTTCCAAAAACACAAATGCAAACTAACACCAGTTTTCACCAGCTTTCAGCAAGAACAGACTTTCTCTCAGACATGAGATCACAGTAATGAGAAAACTGGATTTTTTTTTGGATCTATATTGAGTAGTTGTGCATTATTTTCTCTTCAAAGCTTCATTCTAACCTCCAAATGTATTCGTTATTTGTCAATAATTTCCAGTTAATGCTTATTCTGGTGGTTTGTTTCTTTCTAGGTCTGATTTTTGTGGTTGACAGCAATGACAGAGAACGTGTGAACGAGGCCAGAGAAGAGCTTATGAGAATGTTGGCAGAAGATGAGCTTAGGGATGCTGTTTTATTAGTGTTTGCTAACAAACAGGTATGCCCAAGACAGGTGTCTCTCTGTAAGAACTCTTGGAAACGTCCCCCATGCTCCTGAGTGCCAGATCTTGACCTTGACACTTGTGTTTTCAGGGTAATAATAGATAAACTCTCACAGTAAATGGCCATTCAGGTGTGTTGAAGGCAAAAAACCAGTAGATTAAATTCTCACCGCTTGACTGATAGAAATTCTTGTATTTTCACTTTTAGGGAAGAATTCCACCAGGTTGATTTTTTTTTTTTTTTTTTAATGTTGACATGGCTCAAGTACAACACCTGCCTGAGATTCCTCCAAAGAGAGAGGAGGTCTGGAGTGCTGGAACATCCCTGAATTCTTCACTAAGGGTGTTTGAGGGCACAGCTGGTGCTGGTAGAAGCACTGGGCTTATATTGACCTGTGAGCTGAGACTTCTGCCTTTTATTACTTAGAAAGGTCTTGGCAGCTGAAACCAAATGTTGAGGACCTTAAGTGTGACTAGTAGACATAAGGAAGGAATAACATCTTGCTTCATCATTGCACAGGCTCAGTTGGGAAGGGTGAAGAATCCATAAGTGGTGTCTAGGAGCAGGGAAGGTGGGCTGTGAACAGAAGCTGTGCTCAGCAGAGTAGTAATTTGTGATAAAAGTTGGTCTTAAATCATAAGTGCAGTCACAGAAAGGATTTGCTGAGTGGAAAGTGAAGGAAACAGAGCTGCAATTGTAAACAGGTGTGGGTCAGCGCTCAATCCAAGGATCAGCTGTCCTGCTTCCCTCTGAAATATTCCAGAATATTAGCCTTTGATCGTGGTGTTAAATCTGAGAGGTTCTTGTCAGTGTAGGGGAAATAGCTTGAGTATCAAAGCAATCCACTGAGTTTTTCTGCAAGGGGAGTTCTGAGAGCTCTTAACTTTCTTGCAATGCCTTTAAAGCCGCTGATCAAAAGCGTGGGGAGACAATGACTCTTGTTCCTTCCCCCAGGACCTGCCGAACGCGATGAATGCAGCAGAAATCACAGACAAACTTGGACTGCATTCTCTTCGTCACAGGAACTGGTACATCCAGGCAACCTGTGCCACTAGTGGAGACGGTCTCTATGAAGGACTGGACTGGTTGTCCAATCAGCTCCGAAACCAGAAATGAAACCATAAACCTTCCTCTTCCCTCTTTTTCCACCCCTCCCTCTTATTTCCTCCTATTCGCCCTTCGCTTTACTCTAATGTGGCAAACTGTGCTACTTTGTGGTATTGAGTGCCGGAAGCTGTTTTCATTTCTTTTTTGTCACAGTATATATTGCATCATGCTGTAAATGTGGCAAATACAAGCCTGAAAACAGTTAGGTTTCTTATTTAATGTAAATAGTTTTTGTTTCCAATGAGGCAGTTTCTGGTACTCCTATGCAATATTACTCAGCTTTTTTATTGTAAAGAATCAAGTCACTGTTTAGTACCTGGAAGGGATTTAATTGGGTTAATAACATAAGGGTTGCCAGTGGTCCTTGTGCAGTGGAGCTGAATTCAATCTCGGTTGGGTTGTGAGATCTGTGAGATCCATTTTGGTGGTTGGTTTTTAACCTGAATTATGTATTTTTTTAAATAGACAAGGAAAAGTAAAAACACTTCAGCACACAAACGTTTGACATCGCTTCTGCTGCTCCAGCTCTAACGTGGTGACTCTTGATTCTTTTGAAAGGGTGAAGCAATGACTGACACCCAATTAGCTTCATCTGCTTAACGAACAGAACATGACTAGTAGATCTCTGGCTCTTTCTGTAGCTCGTAGTCTGTGCTCATCTTCGCTCACAACCGTTAAAAGATTTGCCGGACCTGGTTTAGATGAGCTTTGCAGACTCATGCTAAACATCTGACTTTTGGTTCAGGTGAGATTTCTCATTTCCATTGAACTTGAATCATTTCCAGAAGTCGACATTTTTAGCCTGTCGTATTTGTCAAAAAGTGTTTTGTACTTTTCTTGTGCGTAAACCACTCCAGAAGGCAAAACCTTTCCACAGGATGCACAGCCTGTCCTAGTCCTAAGCTCTGTAGGCAGAAAGTACTGTACTTAACGTAAGAATTGCCATGAGAAACACCAAACATCTATGTATAGTGTCTAGGAAAACAAACAAACAAACAAAAAGCATGAGAGTTTGGAGAGTCATTCCACTCTAGAAGTATTCAATCCCATTCTGGAACAATCCCATATCTGTATATGTGTGAAAACCCTTGGCATCCCTCATACTGCAAGGTTCAGATTTGCCATCAGAAAAATAAAAAAAAGACCTCTTTACTTTTCTTTTGTATTTTGATAAACACTGAAGAAGCTGGAGCTGTTAAAACTTTAACTTGAGGAACTATCAGAACTGGTTTATTTAGTGTTGTGGAAACCTTTATTGCTTTCAATACACAATTAGTAATCAACTGTTTTGTATACTTGTTTTCAGTTTTCATTTTGACAAACAAGCACTGTAATTAAAGCTATTAGAATAAAATCTCTTAACTATTTCATGTTTTTTATGCCTTGCTGTTCATTCGATCATCTTGGCAGAATCATAATGATATACTTGTTGAATAAAAAGTTTCATGAAACTTGCACGGGTATCGTGTTGCTTTGTATGCAAAAGGTGCTTTTTTTGCACCTCTGTGCAGTGCCGTGTGCTGGATCCAAATCCAGCCGCTTTGCATGAAAATCTGAGGCTTTCTCCTGTATTTTCCAAGCAATGTATCATTCCTAGTTGGAATCCTGCAGGTGAAGTGCTGGGTGGTGGTTCTTGGGTCCTGCTGGAGTCACTTGGTTTCCTCAAGGGCATCTCAGGAGCTTCTTCAGTCACGCCCTACCGAACTGTTCCTCCTGCTGCTCCCATTTAACAACGGGAATTAGCAGTTTTGGGGGGAAGGAGAGGAATTCTGCCTTCCTAAGTGCTTTGTTTTGCCTTTTTCCATTCTACAGTCCCCCCTGGATCTGGGACAGTGCTCCTCCTCCTCCCAGCTGATCCTCCTGCCTTCCCTGGCTGGTCCTGCTGGGGCTGCGGGCCAGGAGCCGGCTGTTTCCCTGGCTGGAGCTGCAGCAATTCCCCAGAACTGTAGATCAAAGTCTGTCATGCAGGTTTGAGAGCGAATTCCCTGCAGGGAAACCTGGAGTCCTGGATGAGTACCAGGGACTGTGGTTGTAAAGGGGAAATAGCGCTGGGCAAACCGGGGTCCCAAACCCTCCTGCAAGCCAGGGTAGGCTCCCCTTGGAATTTCGAGCCTTGAATTAGGATTTTTGCATCCCCATTAGGGCAGGACATCTCTCTATGCCTGTTCTGGGAGGGAGCTGAACACAATTGGCTGTGGAGAACACAGGGAGTATGCTGATGTTATCGGAGCTGTGCTGTGCCCTCTGCTCCAGGCAGCTGCAGTCCTGGGCTTGGCCAGCCCCTCGGGAATTTTGGCCACCCAGGGGCAAGGATCCTGCCCGGCCCCCCCAGGAACTGGTGCAGCAGCTGAGCAGGGAGGTTTCTGGGGTGAGCAGCCCTGTGCTGGGGCTGGGCTCCTTCACCTCACCCTCAGTTTTGGCTCATCCGTATTTCTCAAACTGCTTTGCTCAGCTCTTGGAATGTGAAATAGGAAGAGGGGAGAGCAGGAAAGGCCAAGCTGTGCCACAGCCCTGCTGGGCCTCGTGTGGAGCTGTGGGTGCAAATAATCCTGGCAGAGGCCAGCTCTGCCCAGGGTATCCATCCCCTCCGCTTGGGAGATGAAGGCAGGGAGGGTGGGAGCCCAAGGGAGGAGCAGGACGCTGGGATTTGTTTTCTTTGCTCACTGTGGTGTTCTCACTCTCACATAGTTCCCTGTTGCTCCCGGCGCAAAGTTCCCAGGAAGCACAGCCCTGCACTGGCTCCAGTTGCAGGCAGGATCCCCAGGAGAGTGACCCTGAGCTCACCAGCAGTCACAGCCCTCAGCAGAGGAGCATACGGGCTTGGGGCCACCCTGCTGCTGCCACGTCGGTCCCTGGGGTGGATCTGGAGCTGCTCAGACCACGAGGAACAGCCCTGTGACCCTGCCGGGAGTTTGTCAATACCCCAGAAAAGCACCTTGGTGTGTGGGATCACTGAAGGCCGCGACCGCCCCGCAGCCTCTCCCGCTGCCCGTGCCCAGCACGTGCTGGGGAAGGACAGAAGGGCTTTGTCAGCTCCTCACCCTGATCCCGCTGGGCTTTTGTCCACCAAGACACACAAACCCTCCCTGTCTTAAATTGCATCATTAATGACACAAACGAGGCCCTTGTGCTTGGCACGGCCACGCCAGCAGCCAGTGATGCTCCAGAGCTGCTCGGGACAGCCCCTTCCCACCCAGACCACTGTTTCTATTTATCAATGTGAAATTCCCCTTCTCCAGCGCACCGAGTGCAGAAACACTCATGTTCTGAGGGTTTGAATCCTGTGTGGGAATGGAGTTTGCTGCTCCCTGGAGGAGGTGGATGTGGCCAAGGCAAAATCCTACAGAAGACACTCTGGTCCCATCCACTGCCTTGTCAAACAAGGAATTATTTCAAGTGTCCAAGGCCAGGCTAGACAGGGCTTGGAGCAACCTGGGATAGTGGAAGGTGTCCCTGCCCATAGCAGGGGGTGGGACTGGATGGGCTTTAAGGTCCCTTTTATACAGCTGATGAATTTAGGGAATGTTTAAGCAAAGGAACTCCTCCAGCTGGTGTGCTGGCAAGCACTCAAGGGCAGGGAAAGAAGGTAAAAACATAATCATAATAATAATAATCTCTTTCAAAGTCTCTATACGTAAACGTGAGGTATCCGCAGCGTTTCCAGCACCGCAGCCAGAACCATCCCAGCACCAATCCCCACCCCACAGCATCCGTGCTGAATCCTGCCTGGATGGATGGATGGATGGATGGATGGATGGATGGATGGATGCATCCAGGGAGAGAGGAGGAGGCTGCCCGGGCACCTGCTGCCCCCAGGCATGGGAGGACCTGCTGGTGCTGCCCCAGGGGTGGGCAGGGCAGGGGCTGTTGGCATCACAAACTTAATGCCCTTTGCCAGACTCAGCCCCGGCGCCTGCAGAGTTTTTAATTTAATCACCTTGAAAAAATAGAAATCCTATGTGGGATGTCCCTGGAACAATCCCAGGCTCCCTCTCAGTCCTCTGAGTCAGTGTCATGGCGTTGCCTGGCCCTGCGGGACGGGGGGCTCCTGCTCCTGCTCCTCTTCCTGCCCCTGCGCCGCGGGGACGGGTGGTGGCTGTCCCTGTCCCTGTCCCTGCTCCTGCTGCTCCCCGAGGAATCCGTGTGGTGCCGGCGCCGGCTGCCGTGCCGCGGTGTCTCCGAGTGCTGCTGCGCTTTCCTCCGGTGGTGCCTACAGGGAGGGAAGTGTAAGGGACAGCAGGGACACCGGGGACAACAAGAAGCTGACTGCGGGGATGAGAAAGGAAATGCAAAGCCCCCATCCCAACGCAGCCACCTCTTGTCCCGATCTGGAGAAGAATCGGAGGAGGACGGGGCAGTGTCCTTCTTTGGATGCTTGTCCTTGTCCTTCTTCTTCTCCTTCTTATGTTTCTTCTTTTTCTTCTTCTTTTTCTCCTTTTTGGATTTTTTGCCGCTCTCTGGTCTGCAGGGAAGAGATTGAGCAGTGAGGATCCCTGCCCTGTGCACCCCTCTGGCTCCTCCAAAAACTCACCCCCATCCCTCCCTCCAGGCACATCCCACCAAATCCCTTGGCTAAGGAGAAACCCTCAGAAAAGAAAACACAGAGTGGTTTTGGGGGAAAGCAGAGTTTCTGGGAGCGATGCAGGTAGATGCAGGACAAACCCAATGCCAAATGGAGCCATGGAAGTGTTTTGCAAAATATTCCCTATAAAAAACAGGCCATTTCAGGGGGTTTCCTACCAAAGTGGGAAAACTCCTCACCGTTTCTCCTCCACCTTCTCCTCCTTCTCCTGCTTCTTCTTGGAGCCAGATGTCTCAGGGCTGCTGGACACTTTCTGGTGCTAAGGTTGGAGAGGTGGAAAAATATGGAATAAGCCCATGAGCCCTTAGCTTTGAATTACACGAAAAAGGTATTTTCTCCCTTTAAAGATTAAATGTAATTTGAAAAAAAATAAAATAAAAATAAATCTGGGGAAAAAAAATTAAAACACCCCCAAGAGCTGCTTTCAAATTCAAACCCCACAAATTAACTCAGGACACGGGGAGCTCCTGCAGGTCTCTGTGCTACAACATCCAGGTTTTCAAATGGAATATTCCACATGTGGGGCATGGATCTTTTTGCCTTTTTCCACCTTTTTTACCCTCTCAAGGACAACGTGACCGTACCGTGAAGACAGAGAGCCCCATCTTGGCTGCCTCCTTGTCCTCCTTGGAGAGCATCACCCGGCCTGCGCTGCCACTGTGGAGAGACCATGCAAAAAAAGCTTAGAAAAGGTAAAATCAAATAATCTAATTGTCCCAAAATCAGTACAGGATCCCCCCCTTTCCATACCTGGAGCTGCCCAAACCCACCACACGATCCACGTCCTTCCCGTCCCGCTCGGCGCCGTCCCGTTTGCACACCTCAGCCAGGTCCTGTGGGGAGGGGGAGCGTCCTGGGTGTGTGTCCCCCTCCCAAAATCAGAGCCAAGGGGAGGGGACACCCCCAGGGACGCTGGGGGGACACATGGTGCCCCCATTACCTCCTTGCTGAGGCCCGTGGGCTGCCTCTTCACGTTCTTGTAGCCCCTATAAAAACAGCAGTAGGCGATGTGTGTGTGGGGGACGTTGCAGCCCGAATTTTGGGAGGGGTGTGTGGGGTGTGGACTCACAGTGCTGCCATCATGGCCTCCTGCTCGGCCAGGCGGACGGCAGCCAGCTCTTCCTCCCGGGATAACGGCGGGGCCGTGTCCTTCTTGCCCTTGGCATACCAGGTCAGGTCCTTCCCCTTCTGCCACCGTCCCACCGGCGCCATCAGGGAGTTCCCTGGGGCAAGCAACACCCCCCCACCAACATCCTCGCACCCCAAAACGACACTGGGGTGGGCAAGGAGGGTGGGACAGGGGGTTTGGGGCAGGACCAGCCCTTACCCAGGTAGTTCTCACGCTGTTTGTCCGTCTTGACATCCTCCCAGCTGAACTGGTCCTGGCCCCCCCGCACTCCGCCCCGCGACGAGCCAAACATGGTGCCGGACCCGCAGCAGATTTGGGGAGGGGTTGGTGACCTGCAA
>VWZF01003861.1:22994-112662 GCA_013396755.1 Sclerurus mexicanus
CGGGGACCCGGGTCTGAGGCGGCCCGGCCAGCCCGGGGTGCTCAGCCCCTCGTGAGGGCCTGGGGTTTAGGGGCCCCGGGATGCTCAGCCCCTCAGGAGGGCCTTGGGGTCCCAGCCTGTCCTGGGGTGCTGACCCCCTTAAATGGTCTCTGGGATGAGGGGCCTTGGGGGATTCAGCCCCTCAGGGAGGGCCCTGGAACGAGGGGTCCCAGCCCCTCGCAGGGAGCCTCAGTTGCATGGGCAGAACCAGCCCAGGGTGCTCAGCCCCTCACAGGGATCTGTGGTTGAGGGGTCTCAGCTGTCCCTGGGGTGCTGAGCCCCATATGTTTGTCCCTGGGCTCAGGGGTGCAGGGGTGCTGAGCCCCTCGAGGGGGCCCTGGAGTGAGAGGTCCCGGCTGGCTCTGGGGTGCTCAGCCCCTCAAGGACCCTTGGTTGATGGGGCTCAGCCTGCTGTGGGGTGCTGGATTTCTCCTCAGCCCCTCATGGGGTTCCTGTGCTGCTCAGCCCCTCACAGGGACCCTCAGTTGAGGGGCTAAACCAGCCCGGGGTGCTGAGCCCCTCCTGGGGGTCCTCAGCCCCTCACAGGGTCCCTGGACTGAGGGGTGCTGAGGTGCCGAGCTGGGGGTGCTGGTCCTGCCACAGGACCCCCTGGATGAGGGGTGTGATCCCCATCCCTGGGGATGCTGAGCTCCCCGTGGCCCTCCAAGCTCTGTGTGTGCCCCGTTATCCCTGTGGGATGGCTGAGGGGGGTGGGACAGGGCTGTCCCTGGGCTGAGGTGTCCCTGTCCCCAGTGAGATAAGGCAAGCAGGGAATTGGAATCAGTTTGGTTTGTGGGATGCAGCGAGGGAAGAGAGGGGGTTTGGGATAAGCATCCTGCAGGGATCCAGAGACAAAGGCCTGTGGGGGAGTGGATGGTAAAACCCACACCTGTGTGAGCTTCACCTCTATAGGGGTTTACCCAGGTGGCTGAACTGGTTCCACCCACTAGAAGGGACCAACCTCCCTGCTCCGCAGCCGAACACGGTCTTGGAATATCTGGGCTGGACCTCAGGGATTTCTGCAGTGACCTTGAGCAGGTGGCTCGTGTTCCTTCTGCAGCATCACTGCTGCCTGCAAGCCAGGAGTGCCCACAGAGCAGCCAGGGCAGGGGCTAATTAGTGCTTCTTAGGTAATTGTTTCCAAGAAAAAGAGGAGTGAGAGCTCCTGCCAGATCCCTGCTGCAGTGGGATGCTCCTCATGGAATCACAGGATGGATGAGGTTAGAAGGGACCAACCTCCCTGCTCCTGTTTCAGTGCTGCAGATAATTCCCTGTCTGTCTCCTCTTGGAAGGAGTCCCAAATCTTAGAAAGGTGGGAGTGGCGGCTTTATAATGAACCTGCTAAAAATAGGGAACAGGTTTATAATCCTAATCCAGGAGACCTTTCTCAAGGCTCCAGGGAAACTGCTTTAATCTTCTTTTCTTCTTTGTAAAGGGCTTTGCCTTCCCTGTAAAACCTCTCTGCTAATCAGCATTAATTTGTTTAACTCTTGTGATGTCTGTCCTTTGCTTTCCTGGCTGTGTTGCTGCCTCCCAGGTGAAATCCAGGGTGAGTTTAGCAGGCAGGAGCAGACCAGGAAACATTCCTTGATTTAGGGACAACCTCCTGCATCCTCCTTCAGTGAGCCCCTTGTCTTTTTGCTTTCTGCAGCCCAGAGGGGTTTACAGGGCTGTTTCTCCTCAGTCCTGGGTGTGGGACCTCCCAAATATTAATGAAATAATAAATTAGTTGTGCTGCTCCCTTGCTGATCAACTACATGGTGGTTTTGGTAGGTTAGGCTGGATCTAAATCCGTTTTAGGATGTCCTCTGTGCTGGATATTTGTAGATTGCTCTGAAAATGCCAAAATCAGCAAAGGGGGAAAAACCAGACATTCTGCTCAAAATCAATGCATCCTTGTGGTGTTCCTGCTGCAGACAGCTTTGAAATGGGATGCACAGGTGCATTGCTGGGCTGGAAACCAAACAGGAGGTAGAAAAAGCCCTGTATCCATCAGATCTTGGGGCTTCTCTGGCACTTCTGGTTTTTGAGGGCTGTGGGTTGGTGGGGGTGGAGCTGTTTGGCAGAGCTGGGGGAGCAGGGAATGAGAGCAGGGACATCCATCCCTTTGCCGAGCAGCTCTTTCTCAGGAGTGGCTTTGCCTGGAGAAGCTGTGGGTGCTGCATCCCTGGAAGTGTTCCAGGCCAGGTTGGACAGGACTTGGAGCAACCTGGGCTAAGTGGAAGGGGTCCCTGCCCATGGCAGGGGGATGGAATGGAACAATCTTGAAGGTCCCTTCCAACCCAAACTGTTCTGTGATTCTATGAAATCCCCAGCATGCTGCCCATGAGGGCCCAGCCCCATCACCTGGGAGTGGAAATGGCTTTTGGTCTCCCTCAATGAATCCTGTTTTCCTCTGCAGATCTCCAACAAAAGGGAAGGGAGACATGAGGGAGGCAACAGGAAGCACCTGCAAGTGTCTTGGTTTATTTTTAGCCTGTTTTTCCAATGAAGTGAGACATGTGATCACATCCCAGGTGTATTTTCTCAGTTAAGAGTATTTTTAGGGGAAAAAAAAGAAAAAAGGAGTGAGGACAAGGAGAAGATCTCACTGTGGAAGTGCTGGGACATGGTTTGGTGGCATGGGTTTGGCCCAAAGAAAGAGGGGGAAGAAGTGCCTGGAAGCATTCCAGGGCAGGTTGGACAGGACTTGGAGCAACCTGGGCTAGTGGAAGGTGTCCCCTGCCCATGGCAGGGGGTTGGAATGGAAAGATCTTGAAGGTCCCTTCCAACCCAAACCACCTGCAGGTGAATCCTTGTCCCTTTACACTGGTGACTGTGAGGTCACCTGCAGGGACAGGGGGCAGTTTTCCTGTTTTCCATAATCCCAGGCCAGCCCCCCTCAGCCTTTTGATGTAGCCTTGCCAGGGAGGGGAGCGGAGGAGGAGGATCCACGAGGGGAGATTAAAGCCTAGCGGGTGGCTCTCATTGGCCATCTGAAAATTGCAGCTTGTTAATTAAGGCTTTAGGAGCTCACAAATAGCCCAGCAGTGTCCTGAGCCTGTGCTGCTGCCAGGGGCTGGGCTGCATTCCTTGGCTGGAAGGGAGCAAAAGGAAAAGGTAAGGATGCACTGGAACCTGCTCTCAGCCCAGCCCATCCCTTTGACCCCTTCCCAGTTTATCTGGGGTGGAATGAAATGGTTGGAAGTCATTTGGGCAGCTTTAAATTCCTGCTGAAGGTGAAATTCTGATGGGGGCAGAAGAGAGGAAAGCTTTTTTCCCTCCATCTGGGATCTAGGACAGTTCCTGTTGGCACAGCTGGATCACAGTGGAGGAGAAGCTGTGAAACACCCAGGACTCCTGTGCTGGCATCCCAGTGTCATGTGTGGGGCTTTCTGGGTAGCCGAGGAAGCTGGGCTGGGATGCAGGAACATTGTTTGGGAGCAGAGGTGCTGTGAAGTGCCCTGAGGTGTCTGAAGGATCGTGAATTTGTGTGGTTACTTTCTTTTCTGGAGTGTTTTCAGAGGAATGTTTAAGGCTCACCTCGTTAATTATGTGGGAGTAAGAAACCGAGAGGGAAATGCTTTGGATGACTCCTCAGGGAGCTTCTGCTTCCTTGCTGCAAGCACTGAGTAGCATTTTGCTCGTCCTTTTTCCTCTTCTGGTAGTGAATATTGAGGCAAAACCTGTGATATCTGGAAGTTATCAAAGATCAAGGACTAAGGGAATGGTAAGAAGGTCTCCAAAAGGGCTTCCTAAAGCTTGTCCGGCCTTGTGTGTTTTGGATGTTGGAGCAATCCAGCAATATGTGGATGGGACTGATCCTCTGGGGTCCCTGGAGAACATTGGATCTGGTGGATCTCTGGAAGACACTAAATAAAAAGAATAAAAAGAGGAATTTCCTTGTGGATAATTATTGACCGTGGGTGTTTTATTCGCCCACGTTGCTGCCATAGGCACTTGCTTAGACTTCGCCTGTGAATGTCCCAGGCTTGGATAAACTTGGGTCAGACAGGTGTCCTCAGGGAACAGAGGGAAAAGTTGTGTAATTCCCTGGCTGTCGTGCTGCCTGGTGGGGGGATTTAGGGATAAGGAAGTGTCCAGGCTGGGGTCAGTGAGGCAACCTGGCTGGATTAGCCCACACGGCTGCTTTGGTGAGACAGCACTTGGCTTAGGGCTCTTTCAAAAGTGATCTGGAAGGTCAGGCTGACATTGCTATGAGCTAATTTAAAATGGAAAGGCATTATCTGCCCCTTGGCTGGTTGCTCCCCAGGCCACACCCAGCCCGTGAGGTTAGAAAAATGCTTTTCCAGGGATTTTACTGCGTGAAGAAGTAACTGTTTTTAAACAGGAAGGACAGAAAAGGCTTGTTTGATTTGTCACCTCTGGTGGATGAGGGTCCCCAGTGCTACCCCCAACACTCTCATAGCATTTTCTTCCTTATTCTTCCTTATTCCCTATCAAAATATTATTATATTTTGATAATCAACCTTTCTTCCTCCCCAGAGAGGCAGGAACATGAAAACACCCATTTTTTTTTTCTTTCTGGCTGAAGAAACAACTGCAGCAAGTTCTGTGTGGCCCCAGGTTGCCTTTTTTTTAACCTGGACCAGGAACTGAAAAACCCTTCCCTCTTGCCATGAGACACCTCCAGCAGGAGTTAGTGCTCCAAGAAATATGGAAATAAACCTCAGAGCATGTTTGTGTCAGTGATGCATCCCGAGTTCAGATTCTGTTGCCAGATTTTGGGATTTAGTGATGGGAGGACATGCTGGAAACTCATCCTGCAAACTCTCCTTGAGGCTTCTTCCCATGAAAAGGGAAAGGGCTGGGACTGTCCCTCTGTCCTGTGACATTTCCAGATGCCACCAGGCACAAAACAGCATTTTCTTCCTGCTGGAGAGAGTTTTCCTGAGGATTTGCATCCCAGTGGGACCCAACTGTGGTGACGGAGAACAGCTGGCTTGAATTATCCCACTTTAGTGGCAGCTGGAGCCCAGTTTCCTCCTCCTTTGGTCCCGTGAGCTTAACCTCAATCCCTTGAGAAGATCCAGTGCTCCCACTACTTTTTATCAGCTCTTAGGTTTGTGATTTCTCATGATTTCAGATTTTTCTCTTTGAGGGTAAAGGATTGTTTTGAGGAGCTGAGCTGTGTTTCCATGTGTGTTTCCAACCAGACTCACATCCTTCTGTCTCTCTCCAGTCATGCAGGGACCAAGGCCAGTGGTCCTGAGTGGCCCATCAGGTGCAGGGAAAAGCACTTTGTTAAAGAAACTGCTCAAAGATTACGAGAACATCTTTGGCTTCAGCGTCTCCCGTGAGTATCCCTGTGTCTCCAGGGATGGGCAGTGGGGAGTTCAGGGCTGGTAGCCCACACCTGCTTCTCTGTTTGCACCCCAAATAATGGTTTTCCTTGGCTTGCCTGTGTCCCAGTGTGTCTGGGGGCTCTTGGGGGTGTTTAAATAAGTCAGGATACCTTTTACTCCTGGCAAGTCTGAGATTTGTCTGGACTGGCACCCTTTCCAGGTCTGGTGATTCCCCATATCTCTAAACGCAGCTCAGAGAGGTAACAAGATTATTTTCTGAGTGATTCTTGACTCTGAAAGTAACAAAATTCCCCCAGATTTCCCCGTCAAAAGCCACTTGATTTTTCCCTGGAGCTCTGCAAGATGCTTTTTAGTCCATTACCAAAACGTGTTATGGGGGCTCAACGCTTTGGATACTGCAAGTAAAACCCTTGCTGTGAGATCTGAAATCTGGATTCACTCCACCATGAAAGAGCAAATACTGGGTGTTCAAAAATTTAATGTTGTGGGAGGTGGAAAAACTTAAAATCAACTTTTTTTGTGTTTGTTTCATCCTATGCTCTTGATTCAACTGAATCTCTCCAAACTGAATCTTAGTGTTTTCTCCCAGGTTGCTTCTGGTAGAGACTTTTTCCCTAAAAATCCATGGGCCACTTAGACCTTGGAATTTTTGTGATGCTCTGACCTCCTTTGGTGATGTACAGGATTTACAAGGTTGTTTTTTTGCCTGCAGATACCACAAGGCAGCCAAGACCCGGGGAAGTGAATGGCAAAGGTGAGTCTTTAACGAGATGTTTTTATCTGCTTGTCCCCAGCTGTTTTCTTGTTTATTTGCATATTTAAGAAAGAATCAAATGAGGTTTTTACTTTCCAATGGCAGTTTTCACTTTGAAATGAAAGGGAGGAATTTTAACAAAAGACAGAGAAACGTTCCTTTTTAGTTTGTTTGGTTTTGATGTTCCCTTTTATCTCCCTCTCTCCCTCATCCCATTCTAGTCTTTAATTATAAATGTTTCCAAATTAAGGACTTTGCCAGCCCTGCTATAGTGTGTTTCACACCTGTGGGCAAAGGAGGGAGAGGTTCCCACTGCACTAGGAAGCGCAAAGGGTATGGAAAAGTGGGTACAGCAGCATTTTTGGCCACACAGAATGCTCCAAAATGTTTTGAAGAGGTGTCTGCACAACTGCTGTGGAGAGGGAATGCTGTGTACAATAACTGGGAAGCAGATCTCTGCCATCTCCCAGCATCGTCCAAAGCAGATTTTAAGTGTCTTCTCCCCCCAAGTTCCCACGGATGTCACTTTGACCATGAACTTTACCTTCAAAACTGTTAATTCCTGGCTGTTTTTCCTCTTTTCCCTTCTCCAGATTATCACTTTGTGACCAGAGAGGAAATGCAGAAAGAAATCGATGCTGGTGAATTCATCGAGCACGCAGAGTTCTCTGGGAATATGTACGGGACAAGGTATGTCAGGTGTCCCTTCCCATGGCAGGGGGATGGAGCTGGATGGTCTTTAGGGCCCCTTCCAACCCAACCATTCTGGGATTCCATGAATTTGGGGGCAGAAGCCATAACTCTGTTGGCTGTTATGTGCTGGTCTGATTATGAGCAGATAAATTTCATGGCACCCCTGGACCGAGGTTGAAGAGTTTGGGTGGGTTCTAAAATAGCTTTGCCCTCGGCATTGGAGCTGGTGATCAATAAAACACGAGGCTGGAGTGTTAATTAGGAGTCAGATATCTTATATAATTAGTGTGAGAAAATTGTGGTGCCATTAGGAGAAGACCTGCTGAGGAGGGAAGTTAAATGCTGCTCAGGATATTGAATTAGTTGCATTAAAGAAATTTGCCTGACATGCTTTTCAAGAAGACTTAACGTTTCTTAAAGTGCTGGATGTGTGTTTTTGAGGAATTTTTTTGGAGATAGCAAAGTTTCCTTCTGAGGGTGAGAAATTCTCCCTTGTGAGGGTGGGCAGGCCGTGGCACACGTTGCCCAGGGAAGCTGTGGCTGCCCCTGGATCCCTGGGAGTGTCCAAGGCCAGGTTGGAGCAACGTGGGCTAGTGGAAGGTGTCCCTAACCATGGCAGGGAGTGGCACTGGGTGATCCTTAAGGTTCCTTCCAACCCAAACTATTCCATGATTTATGATAATTTCCTTCCATAAGGCACCCAGACTGAACATGCTGCAGGTCCTGGCCTTTGGTACTTGAGTTTGACAAGAGAAGTGAAACCTGACAGCTCCTTTCCCACATACCCAGCTCCAAGGAGAGACTTGAGTTCCAGCTCCTTAATCCCTGGCTTCATCCTGTGCCGGGCCAGACTTCCATCCTCCACATGTGTCCTACTTAATCCAGCAGACAGCTGCTCCCTGATTCCTGGGGTGTGGGTGAGGTTGGTTTTGGTGCCTTTGCCTCGGGGTGGGTGCCAAGAACACATCTCAGCCCATTTCCCTGAAATCCGTACGAATTTGGTGCTTCAAGAAAATTGAATTACATGCCTGGGTTTGTTTGGGTCCCCTTGGCGTATTCACACTGCCTGTGGTGGTGGCCACACAGGTGAGAGGCTGAAGTAAACTCAAACCATCTCAGCAATAAAGACCAGTTCGCAAACAAAATACATCCAGAATCTCTCCATGTCTTTGTTTCCAAGTGCCTGAGGATGTTTCTAATCCAATGTGGGATAAAGTAGAGAGAGAACCTCATGCCTCTCAAAATAGTTGAAGTTTTCACCAATCCTTTCTGCTCCTTAAATGTCATCAGTGAATAATAAAAAAGTAATTAAAAATCAGTTGCTTAATTTTAGAGCCCTGAAAGGGCCCTGTGTGTGGGATAGCACTGAATCCTGCCCACAGAAACCAGGATTTCTTGGAAGCTGCCTTAAAGCAGGCTGAAATCAGAGTGCAAGTGTGGATTCTCTTTCTCAGGGCTCTGAGAGCTGCTGGCTCTTTGTGGTGGGAGTCACTTGGTACCTGGTGATACCACGTGGAGCCTGCAGCTTCCACAAGACAAACCAAGCCATTCTGAGGAGGTTTTTTGTGGATATGGGTTGGTGCTCAGAGCTGGGCAAGGCAGCAAACCTCTGGATTTGTAGTCCGGGTATTTTGGGTGCACTTGGAGTGGGTTGGCATTGCTGCATTTCCAGGGAGAATTGTAGGTGTTCAGGAACAAGCTCCAGGCAATTCCCCTATACTGGGGAAGAGAGATTTGTCTTTAAGGACATATGAGAACCACCACTTAAAAATGAAGTGAACAGTTAAGTGCATCTCGTGCCCAAGATGGAGCATCCCTCTCCATCCTTCAGGACAATGTGTGGGTGCAGGAGCCAATGGATCTTTGGAGCAGGGAAGTTCTCAGTGGTTTGGCTCCTTGGTGAAGGTGATTTCTGTGTTTGTCAAAGAATCCCAGACTGGTTTGGGTTGAAAAGGACCTTAAAGACCATCTTGTTCCAACCCTTTGCCGTGGGCAGGGAACTTTCCACTAGAAGGTGGAGCTTTACAGATCACACCAGAATAGTGCTGCTCATGGGATAGTCACACATGATCCATTTCCACACCTTCCAGCATGGCTTTCCCAGCCTCTGACAGGAGACAGCAGGTCCCTGTTCCACCCCAGGGATCCAGAGGACATTTGGAGAAACTATCTAGCAAGAGCAGAGCAGGCTCTGTGTCCTCCCCACCACAATTTATGCCCGGGGGAGCCCTGTGAGGTTCACCGGCTGCCAGAGGGGGACACACCAACCCCACCGTGGACACTCTGACCCCTTCCCTGTGTGCTGTGTCCCCAGTAAAGGTGCTGTGCAGGCTGTCCAGGCCCAGAACCAGATCTGTGTCCTTGACATTGACATCCAGGGCGTGAAGAACATCAAGAAGACCGACCTGAACCCCATCTACATCTCAGTGCAGCCGCCGTCCATTGACATCTTGGTGAGCGCCCGCCTTGCTTTGCCGTTAGGCAGTTAGAGGTAATCACGTCTTGCTCTGCAGATGGGGGGGTCTCACCCCTCCTGCATCCATCTCTCTGTTCTTAAGGGCCCTGGAATAGGTGGGGAGGACATTCCCAGGCAGTCACCCCTGCCCAGCACCTGGCTCTCAGGGGTAAAGCTTCCTGTGCTCTGGTTTTTTGAGTCCCTCACGTGTGTCTTCCACGCCTTGGTGTGTTTGCCTGCACTGGGTTATGGATTCCATCACAATCCTTAAACTGTGCTTCGTGTTGGGGAGAGAAGGATTTTGTGCTGAGATTTACCTCCACAATTAAAATTAAATGGAGGGAGGCTGATTCTGTGCAGCACCATAAATTCTATACCTGTCTGGTCTTACCCCATACAAGTGGTTGTAGTGGGACCCCTGCAGAAGCTGAATCACTGTCGTGGTTCACAGAGTGAGATGAGGACACATGAGAACAGCTCCTGACTCTCCCCTCTTGCTCTCAGTACATCAGGCAGCCTCTGGTTTTCGTTGAGTTTGTGGAGGAGGAAGCCAACAGCACCAGATGCCAGAGCCCAGCAGAGAGATTTCATTTCCAGCAGTACCTGGAAAAATAAATAAATAAGAGGGAGGTAAAAAAACCCCTGGGACCCTGAGCTCTGGGTAGGAGATGTTGAGCCCAGTTTGGCCACTGGTTTGCACTGGGCTGTACATGAGGCCCCTCAGCCTTTGCAGGGTGTTCTCACGTGCCCATGGTCACAGACAGCCCTGGCCTGAGGGGGTGGGTGGTGGATTCTGCCTGCAGCACTCACAGCACTCATGTCTTTAATGCATTTGTCGTTGTGTTCAGGAAAAGAGGCTACGAGACCGAAAGACTGAGACAGAGGAGAGTTTACTGAAGCGTTTGACTGCAGCCCGTGTAGACCTGGAGCTTAGTAAGTCCTTGGAGTGATGTGCGCAGGGAGAGGGGGGATACCTTGGTGATTCAGGAGCTGGTTTAAGCAGCAGCATCTGATTTGTGCTCTCCAGCAGTACTGGGTTTGATGGAAGCACTTGTTGCCTTTCCCACCGCAGTTCCTTGTGGGTGGTTGGCAGAGCAGTGGATGAAATAATAATATTAACAAATAACATTAAAATGTCTCAGGACTTTGTGTTGTACATGAGAGGTGACATTCCCCCCTAACTCTGTCCTTGTCTCCTTCCCCAGGTAAAGAGCCTGGGCTGTTCGACCTGGTCATTATCAATGATGATCTAGAAAAAGCCTACTCTGAATTGAAGGAGGTGCTGCTGGAGGTGAGTCCTTGGAGCTTTTCTGCCTCATTCCCAGGCAGGTGTCACCTCTGGGCCGAGTAGGTGATGGCCTGCCCTCAGGCAGCCACAGGAATGTCACCTCATCCCACACTTGGTCTGTTTTGAGCTGCTGGGGGATGTGACCGAGTACAGATGCTGGATGAGTGATGATGGATCAGTGGCCTAAGAGTGGGAAATGAATCTAGCACCATCCTGAGTTAGGGAGAAAATAAGCATGCATCCCTGGGCATTCCTGTTTTTGGAGCCTCCAAGTCAAATCTTGCCTTGTCCCTGAAGGTGAACTCTGGGCTCAGTCCTCTGAAACCAAGAGTTTTTCCCCACAAGTGACAGATTCTCAGTCGTTTTCCTGATCTCCTTGCAGGAAATCAAGAAGACCGAAGAATCCAGGAAGTCCTGAGCTGACCCTGCTTGGACGTTTTAATTTTGCACATCATTCCCAAAGCATGTCATACCATTTTATTCCAAAAGACATTCCCTTTAGGCTGCTCCTCCTCCCAACTTTCCCTAGGAAGTTTATATTAAAAGGCAAGAAAAGGAAAGCTGGTCATGCTTGTGTTTCTCTTCACTGCACGCTCAGCACGTGCTCTCCCGGGTTTGTCCCTCTGGATTCTCTGGGAGCTGCCAAAGGGCAGAGCCCTTCTGGAAGGCTGTAGGGGGGCTGTTTGGGCACCTGCATCCCTGGCACGTGGCTTGGGATCCCACTGTGGTATTTGGAGAGGGACATGTTGTCCCTGCTGATGCCACTTGGTAAAGGGGAGCTCTTCTATCATCTATCCACTGCCCTTTTTTCTGGGGGAAAAATACTTCACCATCCTGGCAGCATTCTTGGAATTCTGTTGTTGTTCCACATGAGTTTGGGTGCAGGTAGATTTTTGGATGCTCTTGTACCTATAAGTTGGGGGAGAAAAGATTTCCCTCCCAAGCTGTGCAGCTTTTTAGGCTGACGTGCTTGAAGGCAGCAGTAAATCCCTTTTCCTGAAGGAATCCATCGTATCCAGCCACTGTCACCTCTACTGGTCTCTCTTTTGAGACCTGAAGAGCTTTCACTTCACTTCCCAAGTTTTCTTCAGCCTTAATGTTGATTTTTTTCATGGGACTCACTGTGGCATTTCTGGGCTTGTCCTGTGCAGGGCCAGGAGTTGGACTTGGATGATCCTTGTGGGTCCCTCCAAACTCAGGATATTCTGTGAACTTCCAAGCCCTTTGGTCCCGCCAGCAGATCATATCCTGAGGCTCCTTGGAGGGGTTGGTTTGTTCCAGAGGTGAAGACTTTGCAGACAGGTGGGAGAGCTGGGGGGGTTCACCTGGAGAAGAGAAGGCTCCAGGGACACCTGAGAGCCCGTGGCAGGGCCTAAAGGGGCTCCAGGAGAGCTGGAGAGGGACTGGGAATAGGAAAAGGAGAATGGCTTCCCAGTGCCAGAGGGCAAGGATAGATGGGATATTGGGAAGGAGTTCCTGGCTGGGAGGGTGGGGAGGGACTGGAATGGATTTCCCAGAGAAGCTGTGGCTGCCCCTGGATCCCTGGAAGTGTCCAAGGCCAGGTTGGAGCACCCTGGGCTTGTGGAAGGTGTCCCTGCCCATGGCAGGGGGTGGAACTGGATGGGCTTTAAGGTTCCTTTGAACCCGGACCACTCCATGATTCCATTCTATGAAATGGCCAGTCCATCAGAGCTCCCAGCTGTTTTCCACCCAAACCACATCTTACCATGGCAGGGTCGTACTTTAACACTCCCATTTTTGGGTTTCATCCTCTTCATATCCCAATCCTTCCAGTTTATCCAGCTGCTCTGTGGCACCCCTTGGTCCTGGTCACTCCAAGGCTCCATCCTCCATTTCTGGGCAGCAACAAGCAGACCCCACCTTGGCCAACCCTTTTAGCCCCTCTCTTGGTTTTCACAAACATGATCTGAGGGTTATTTTGATCATTTATCTCTCTTGGACTGTTTAATTACATCTTTCCTAGATTTCCTAGAAATATTTCTTCCTCCTGTTGGTTTCTTGTTGTTTTACCGAAGTTAGAGCCAAACAAGCAGGAAAATCCTGTGTGGATTCACGGTTTGAACCTCTGTGTCCAGGCTCTTCCTGCGCCACCAAGTGCTGGGGCTGTGATTTATTTATTTTGTCCTGAATCGTGGCATTTTGTTACAATTCGCGGGACGCGTTTGCAATGGGCAAAGGTCTCCTCTAGATGGCAGCTGTGACAGCGGGAAGGCGCCGGGATCCGAGTCACGGAGCGGCAGAGCCGGAGGTGCGGGACTCGGTCCGGTGCGCTCCAGCCACCCCGTGGGACCCGCGGTGCCGCCACCACATGGAAATGCCCATTCCCTGCCTGCTGATCCCTCCTGCCAGCGCCTCCAGCCCAGCCTTGACACATCCCTGCGGGAGAGGTGAGTGGTACCCGGGAAGAGGGGATGATGCTCCAGCTGCGCAGCAGCACTTGGAAAATGGGAAATAGAGCCCCAAGTCATTTTGGATCCCTCGCGTTCCCCTTCCCTGTAGGAAAGGAGGGGGAAGTCCAGAACAGCCCGGCCTTTTTCGGGTGACCTGCTTTGGCTGCCGTGTGTGACGGAGCCGATCGGAGAACGCCTGGATGGCCGGGGCTAATGGGAGGTGACGGGATGGCCGTGGGGATGGGGATGGGCAGCGGAGGGACTGGGAGCGGGTGGTGGAGCTGGGCTGGTCACCGAGCGGGTGACATGGCTAGGGAGAGTTCCAGGGAATCATTTTGGGTGCTGTCAGTGCCCCTCTCAGGGTCTGCTGTTTCGGACGGGCCATGCCGTGCATCAAATCCCAAAGCTGAGTGGGTGAAGGTACTTGTTGAAAGGAGTTTAATTCCTGCATCCTCAAAAATGGGATATTTGTTAATTGCATTTGCAGCCACAAACACCTCTGTGGATCCATGGTTTGGGTACTGGCTCCTTGTGGTACCAAAGAGCAGTTGTAGCAGCTCTCAAATTCTGGGTTCTCCACAGCTGGAAACGATGGCTCCTGGTGCTGGTGTGGAGCTGGGATTGAGGATCAGACTGGCAAAGGGAGGCATCAGGAGCCTCTGTGCCCAGGTGCTGTCTGTGATTAAAGATGCTCCTCTTAAAGACCCTTTTTCCCACCCAGGAGATCTTCCAGGCAGGAAGGTGCTGTTCCCATTTTTGAGTACACCCAAGTAAAGGAAACGGGGCTGCTCCTGGGTTGCTTCCAGAAATGTCAGAAAAAGGGATTTTATATAACTGTATATTCACTATTCTGTCAGACTGGGATAAAATTGGACAGATTTCAGCCCTGAGATGCTCTGGGGAATGTGGCAGCACCTCATCCTACATCCCTGCAGAAGGAGGAGGGTGCTGGGAATGGTACAAGGAGCCACACTGAGGAAAAGCTGGGATAAAACCTGCTCTGGGAGCTCTGCCTGGCTGGGCTGGAGGTAATTTGGAGCCGGTGACAAAAAAAAGAACAACCCCCTGTAGCACTTTTACTTCAAAGCTGTTGCTTTGCAGTCATTGTCTTGTGGGTTTTTGCTGAATCTGGGCTGACACACCACTTTTGGGGCAGGAACTGATCATCTTTCCCCGATTTTTCTTTGTTTTTCCTGCCCATCCCAGCTCTTTGGCAATAGAAATACCCCTTCAAGGAGAAAGTGTGGGGTTTAGATGCACTGGGACCCTGCCTGGGAAGGATGTTGTGCAGGGATGCACGAGGGCAGGCAGTCCCTAAAGCCCAAATAATCCTAGGGGAAGCCAGGAAAAGCTGGAGCCACACTCCAGGACAGCTTCAAGCAGCCAAAATTAGCCCAAAGCCTATTTGCCCCCATCCTGATGAGCCCACGGTCCAGAGACTTGTCCTTGCCGTGGATTTTCTTGGCATCTCAGTGCTGTTGGAGGCAGCTCTGATTTCCAAGCTTCCTTCCATGCCACTGCAGAAAGGCACCGCGGGGCAGAGCCAGCCTGGGAAATAATTGGGCAGCTGGCGTAGAAAATGAGCAACGAGGGGAAGAAAGGAGGAGGAATAACCCTGATTTTCCTGCTTGTCCATCACTGTCCGGCTTGCTCCGCACGTGTTTCCAATGGCAGCGCTGGGATTGAGCATCCCAGGTGTGGAATTGGGATGGGATGTGCTCAGGATTGGTGTGTCATGGGTGGAGCTGTGCCTACAGTGATCTGAGTGCTGGCCCAGGTTTTCCTGGGAGAAAATACTCCCAGGATCTTCTGGAGAGGGTGTCCAGTGCTCAGTGGGGTGAGTGCTGCCTGGCCCCATGTCCAAGGGAGGTCCAAGGGTACAAATTCCCACTTCTTTTGGCAAAAACCATGTTTTTCTGCTCCATCCAGTATGATAGAAACCTCTCCTAAGGAATCCTCTGGCCACCTGTGTGGCCTCAACCAGGAGCTGAGAGGTTTAATGTGGGGGATTTGGGATGCAGAATCCTCAGACTTTGCTCCAGAGTGGATGAGGAGCACTGGAACCTGTGGGAGCAGAAGGAGGGAGGTGGGCTTGGGATAGCTTTCCCCAGCTGAGGAATCCAGCCATGGAGGACTGTGGGCTTTCTTTGAGGGGGCTGCAGCTGGGGTGGGTCTTGTGCCAGCTGATGTGATCCGTGCCAAACCTGCCAGATCTCAAGAAGCCTTTGGATGACTCTTGGGGATGGTCCTGTGCAGGGCAAGGAGCTGGACTCAATCCATGATCCTTGTGGGTGCCTTCCAGATCAGCATATTCTGTGCCTAGGGATCCTGATGCCCTTTGTGTTCTCCCACAGGACAGGGAGGTGACATCCACGTCCCAGCTGCTGCCGCCTCACCCTGAGACACCGACCAGCACCACCAAGGCCTGACAGCAGGTAGGTGCCATGACCCCACACAGCCAATCCCCTCCCTGGGGATAACTGATCCAGGTGGGACTCAGACCTGTGCCAGCACCCCTCGTCCAGGGCTTTTCCTGACTGCATCCTACTGGGAAGGACATTGTGTGGAAGGATGGAGTTGCCTCTCCAGCACAGGGTGTTGGGGAGCATCCCATGGCTCTGGATGCTCCAGGGTGCCCGTAGGTGCTCCATGAAGCCACCCTGGCAGCCAGACCAGACTGTGCCAGCCTTGCTGGGCGCTTGTATTTGGGTCAACCACATCGACTGGCTGTGCAACTGTGTCATCCCTGGAGAGCGCGGGAGGCCGATCCATAAACCCGTCCGGCTCTGCGTGGCTCGGCACACAGGGCCAGGCACTGGCACCCACCCCCTGCTCCCCAGCCTCCAAACCTGGCCGCTCCAGCACGGCCTCAGCTTTTCCCAGCAGCAGCAGCTGTGACTCCTCTTGTCCCGGACGTGACTCCAGCCCTGCAAATACCAGAATCCATCTGCAATTCCGATCGTACCACTTGCCACCGCGCAACGAGCGGAACAACCGGATGCTTGTGAAATCAGGGATGCATCCCTCCCCTCCTCCCGGTGCCTGATTTCTCTCTGTCCAGGCACAGAAAGAGGGAGCAACAGGATGTTTTTCCGGATCTTACTTCCCCCAGTCTCTGGAGGTGCAAGGAGGGGATAGAAAGGGAGGCAGAAAAGGCAAAATTCCAGTATCCAGGTGGAGCTTGGAAAATGCATAATAATTTCCACACAGAGGGGATTATTTTATTGAACCCAGGTGGGAATAAGACCTCTGGAGCCAGATCCAGTGGGCACAGGGAAGGACAGGGCGACAGTCCCCCCACAGTGCCCAAGTCCTCAGCCCTCAGATATTCCCTGAAGGATCAGAGGTTGCTGCTCCTTTTTGTATCAAGGAAGTCTTGATGGAAAATGAATTGCTTATGTCGTGGCAATCCAGCCACAGGCGTGTCCTTGCTCCCCAGTGCAAAGCCAGCATGGAATTGATGGGGAAAACTCCAAAAACACAGGAGCAAAACTCCAAAAACACAGGAGCAATGCTCCAGTTACACCAGCAATGTGCTGACCTGGATATACTGGGTATAGGATGATCATTTTTCCTGGTTGGAAGTGTAGGATACTTGCTTTGAACACAGTGGGCATCCTATGATGCCTCCTGGATATACACTGGAGAGAGAAAACGACACCTCAGTTCAGGTGGAGGGGGAGAACTGGTGTCACAGCCCCCAGCAGTGGGATGATCTCCCTGCCTGGAGCACATCCCTGGGGCAGCAGTGCCTGTCAGACAGTTCCCCTGAGTGAGCGGGGTGATCTCACATGGTCCATCGATTCCGTATCCGATTCCTAATTATTGCAGTGGCCCGACCTACGGACCCAGCGAGCTGGAATGCCCACGGTCATCCCACCCCCAGACCTGGGAACATCCCTCCTGCTCCCTCCTCCGAGTGCTGCCTGCACCCCCTGACCCCACCAGCATTCCCAGGAGCAGCCTGACTCCATCCCAGCAGCATTCCCACATTTAATCTACCTTTATATATATATAAGTTTTTCCTAATACACCCTGTTTTATGCACCTCTGTCCCCTCTCAAGCACAGAGGTTGCTGTTATTTGGTGGCATCTCTGGGCTTATTGCAGGTTTTATTGCTGAAAACCTGATCCTCCTTGTCCTGTAGGGAAAACATTTCACCAGTCTTCTTACAGCAGCTCCTGGTGTTTCCAAAGGTAGGCAGGATCTTCCCATGACCTTGGCTGCTGCAGTCATGCCCTGGGGGCCTCTCAGAACATTTTGGCTTGGTTTTGTCACCACCTCCCCATTTAATAGTTGTATTTATCAATAAGGTCTCCCTGCTCTTCACCAGCCTGACCAGACCCAGCTCATCCTTCCCTTGTGCATCCCATCCTCCAACCCACTGCCCAGAGAAGCCATGGCTGCCCCATCCCTGGAAGTGTCCAAGGCCAAGTTGGACGGGGCTTGGAGCAACCTGGGCTAGTGGAAGGTGTCCCTGTCCATGGCAGGGGAATGGAACAAGATGAGTTTTAAGGTTCCTTCCAACCCAAACCACTCCATGATTCTGTGATCTCAGTGAACACGTCCAGACCCTCTCCAGCTCCTCAGTGTGCTGCTTCCATGGATGCACCTTCCAGGTGCAAAGTCCCTGGAAGAATCCCAGCAAAACACCACGGGGAGCATCCGTTTGTGAGCCATTAACACCCATTCTCAACCCAACCCTTCCACCACCTTCGTATGCTCGATATATTTTACCCAAGATCCCATTCCCTTCCTCCCTTGGAGGAACCTCACGCCAGTCAACAGCCCAGTGTTGCTGACAAGGCAACACTGGGCTCTCTCCTGCCCTGGGTGGAAAACAAAGCCTCCTGCTCCACTCTAGTGGCAGGATGAAGCTTTTTGGGAGCTTCCAGAGGAGCAGAAGCTTCACCCCGTGCCACCACACGCAGGAGCTGCAGCTCGGGGAGGGGGGACAATGGTGCCATTGAGCGTGGACACTGAAACGCTGCCATATTGTGCCTGGCAGAGAGATTCCCGGGAATAATCGCCTCCTCCTTGGCTTTGTTGCAGGGCTGTGCTGGTCCTGCTGCAGGGCTTTTCCCCACGGAGGTCTCCGGTTATGCGGTGAAGACCCGCAGCTCAGAGGCACCTTTTTTCCTGGCTGGGAAAGGTATGGCTGGAATAATCCATCTCCTGACTGGGATGGGACCCCGCGGGGGAGAAATGGTGGATTTAGGAGCAAAAGGATTCCTCATCCTGGGGATGTGTCACTCCTTCATTGATTCTTGTAATATATTGTGTATATATTATATTCTATATGTAGTATATTTTTAAATATATTTCTTAGCTATCCTATTTTTTAGAGATCATATAAAAAAGCCTACATCATGAGCAGCAAAAATTATCCTATTTCTTTTTATTATATAAAATATTTTGGATTAAATACGTGCTTAAGCTACAGAAACCTGACTCTTCTTAGGGTCTGGACATTCCCTAAAAATTTAGGTCCAGGATTTTGCTGCGAACTATTTTAAACAAGGCTAAATGAGACTTTGCTCTGGGTCTGACATGAAGCAGGGTTGAGATCCTTTTAGGAGCGTATTTAAGGTTGTTTTCGAGCTGGGCACCTACAAAAGCATTTCCCTACACGGTTTCTGCTGGGGGTGGTTTTCCTTGCCCAAAATTTGCTTGAAATCCTCGGATTTGGGCTGAACTTTGGGCTTGTGACCGTGTCAAGGGCAGCAGCAGCTGCAGGAGCAAGTGCTGTGGTGATGTCTCCCTTCTCCCTCCTCCTCCTCTATCCCTGGAGCATCCCATGAGCTGATTTCCTCTTGAAAACTCCTTCTGGGAACACATACCCCCTGCACGCTCAGCCAGGCTGTTTCCCGGCTTGTTCCTTCCCTAAAGCAGCTGGAGAGCAGAAACACACTTGAGAAATTAAATAAGAGCATGAAAACTTGGCTTCCCCATCCCAGGAGAAAGGCCATCTCTTAAAACCAAGAAAAAAACCAAGTTATTTTGAGTACTTTCACATGGTGGGAGCTACTTAAGACATGCTGAGGGTCATGTAGGATTAGGAGGTCAGAGAACCACCAGATTTTAAAGGTTTAGAGTCTTCTTCATGCTGGATTTGCTAAGTTTTGGGGTGTTTCTTTAATTGCAATGAGTAAAACCTCACGGATTGGAGCTCCTGGAAGCCAGATCTCACCCCCCAGCATGGGGCCTTTAAGGAACACATCAATTTTTGTGAGATCAGCCATAAAATCATGCGAGTTGGCAATGGAAGGAACAGATAACGACGTGCCAGAGGTTGTAGCCTCTGGATGGGGCAATCAGTTAATCCCCAGGTTCGAGTGAGGGGCAACATCCCCCTTTCTGCAACCAGAGACCTGCAAGGGGGGGGAAGAATCCCTCTGGCAGAGAGCAGGAGGGGCTGGGGGAGGAGGAAAATGTCCCTTCTGTCCCCTTCCAGCTGTTGTCCCTTCCAGCTGTTATCCACAGAGCAGGGCCATGCTTCCAGCTGTCCCCCCTTCTGTGCAAAATGGGGCTGGGAAGGGAAGAAAAGGGATGAAGAGGAGCTGGGCTGGTGCTGGCAGGGAGCCTCCGGTCAACCTAAAGTACTGAAAATACGAAGTTTTGGCAACAGGCACTGCTTTGGACACAAAAACTGGGGGGAAAAGTAGGTTTTTTGGTGGTGCTGGAGTCTGTCACTGTAGCTGTAAGGACAGGGTGAGTTTGCAGCCGATTTTCCATTCGGCTTCACCGCTCTTGGAATTTCTTTTCCTTTCTGTTCCAAACAAGAAGGAAGCATTTCTTATCCTGCTGCAGCACCTCCGCTTCCCTGCTCCAAGGAGCCCTTCCTGCTATTTTTAGCCTGAAACCTTTAGACTATTTGAATTATCTGACTTTTTTCCATAAGCATCGCTCTCGGCTCTGGAAGCGTTCACCACGTTCTCTTTTTCCATGGGCTTTTTTTTTTTTTTGGGTGCTTGGAAGGAAACTCAAAAACTGAAGAGGAAGCTAAAGGAATCCTTGGCATCCCGGGGAAGGATGGGTTTGCAGTGCCAGATCCAGAGGAGCTTTCCCGTCTCGGGAGGTCTCCACGTCACCATCTCCAGGCTGGAGCAGCGGGAAGAGCCCGGGTTCAAAGGGGTGGGAGGGAGGAGAAGCGGCGTCAGGAGCTCTGCCTGTGGCACCAGGCAGGGACAGGGATCCACAGCCAGCCAGGATGGGACTTTTTTGGGAAGGACTGAGCCCGGCACTTCTCTGTATGTTACTTTTTGGTTTTATTTTGTTCCCCCTCCCCCNTTTTCTTTTTGGTTTTATTTGCTCCCCCCGCCCCCCCCCCGCCTTGCTTTCTGTTGTTTTGCTGACGAGTTTTAGCTTGGCTGATTCCCAGCACTTCAGAGATCCCCTCCCTCTGCTTCAGCCCCACTCTGCTCCCACCCTGCTCTTCTTTTTCTGCCTTTTCCCCACCGTTTGGGTGGGAAATGTGTTTCTTGTGACTAAATGTTCACGTACTGCCTTTCCTGCCCGTGGTGAGAGGCACAACATCCCTATTTGGCATCATCTTGTGCACTTTGTCGGCATAAATCATCCCCTGGAGCCCAGGGTAGTGCAAATCCATCTCCAGGGAGTTTGGGATTAAGCTGGAGCTGGTTTAGCTCTTTCCTCATGGAAAAAGGAAGGAATTCTCCCCTGGGAGGGTGGGCAGGCCCTGGCACAGGTTGCCCAGGGGAGCTGTGGCTGCCCCATCCCTGGAAGTGCCCAAGGCCAGGTTGGAGCAACGTGGGCTAGTGGAAGGTGTCCCTGCACATGGCAGGGGGTGGAATGGGATGATCCTTAAGGTCTCTTCCAAGCCAAACCATTCTGGGATTCTATGAAACCCCTCTGTCCCAAACCTCCTCCCATCTCAGACCACCAGAGGTGGGGAGAGGAAGATACTTCACATTCTGGTTTTCCTGCTGCTCCTGGATTACATTTCTGAGGTTTCTGTGGATTTTTTGGTCTGCATCCTGCTTTCTTTGGGATCATCAGCTTAGATCTTCATGCTCCTGTGTCACAAGCTGGTCTTTGAGGATCAGGCACTGACACAGAGCAGCGTCCATAAGAGCTCATCCCAGCAGAAGGTGTGGATTTGCAGCTGGTCTTTCTAACCCACAGACTAAAGATCCATTGATCTTCTCTGTTAAGTGCTTTTGGATTGCTTTTAAAATAAGTTTTCCATGCCTTTCATCCTCACATCCAAAACACCTCACAAAGGATGCGTTCCCCTCTGTGCAGCTGGGGAAACTGAGGCGCAGGGAGGGCTGGGCAGCATCACCACCACTGGGAGCTAAGCCTGCTCCTCGGTGGCCTCATGTTCTTGGCCAACCAGCCTTTCCTTGACAGAAAACTCTCTTCTTGACTACCAAACACCCAGGATGTTCCTCTGGAGTGGGATCTCCAACTTGTATCCCCCATCCACACATCCAGGTCCTGAGTTGAGTTTATTGTGAAGATGTTGCTGCGTTTTTGTCACCTTTATCGCTCCCATCCTTTTAAATCCGTAAGGTCTTCCTTGTGGTCCATGGGTGAACCTGAGCTATGACCCTTCTCCCTCCACATCTCTGCAAGCTTCATTGCAACCAGCATTTGTCCAAATGGTTTCCTGGAGAGGGGGGCTGGAAGGAGCTCCTGAGCCCTCCTTGTTCATGCCTGGGAAGGCATTTCTCTCTCCCATGCTGGAGGTTCCATCTGCTCCCATCCCAAAATGCCCTTTCCATCTATCCCAAGCGCAGGAGCTTGGCTTAATGAATTGATTTAAGCTGTGCTTAATGGGAGGGTGTCGTGTCCTCTGCTGGTGGGAGGTTGAGTAAACAAGCCCGTACCCCAACCTGAGGGACACAGAGTCTTAGGAAGAGGCTACAGCCATCATCTCCTTTCACCCAAATTACCTTGGAATGCCACAGGAGGGCAACCTGTCCTGTGTCCAAAGCCTCCTTAGAAAGCTGGAGGAAGGAAATCTGTCCTAACTCAGCTCAAGTGAATCACAGGCGGGTGGGAACGGGTTAGGGTTAGGCAGAATTGGAGCCTTGTGCTCCTCCTGTGAGCTGTGAGAGCTATTTCTGGGACAATCCTTGGGTCTTGTCCAAGACCAAAATACCAGGAGATTTTTTTTCAGTGTGTGTAACAAGGAAACTCCTCCTTGCCCAGCAATCCACCTTGTGCGCCGTATTCCTGCAGGTCCCAGCGCTGCCCAGGACTCCCCTCTCCTGCAACAGAGGGCTTGTTTGGAATTCTTCCACCCAGTGTTCATCCAAGCAGCCCAAGGGTCATTTCTTAAGGCTGCACAGCTCCCTTTGGCCTGGTTTGTTCCTTGGAGATCGTGGTGACCAGCCATGTGCTTTCTGCTCCCCAGTGCCAGGAAAAGGGAAAAAAAAGGAGCTTGTGTGGGATTTCTGCACATCATCACTGCAACCTGGGGCTGTAGCAGCAGAAAACAGGGAAAGTGGATAGAAAACGAGGAGCCCCATCCTATAAAATGATTAAGGCACATGGGGATAAATTGCTATTCCACCTCTAGCTTTGCTGGAGCAATTTATCTCCCTGCCTCACCCTTTTTTTGGTGCTGCGGGTTGTCCCCTCCTGGCTCTGGCTGCATCCTCAGAAGGTGGGGATCCCATGTCCCAGGTGCCCTGAGCTGCCCTGAAAGAATAAGGTGACTTTATAAGGAGAAGCCAAGCCCCTGAGCAGGCCAAGAGCTGCACACCCTCTTCTGTGTTCTGACTCCTCACTTCTTTTCCATCCTCCTGGGGAGGATGCCAGCTTTTCCAGGTGCGTATGAAGATGTGAGAGGTGCTGAGGGAGGTGGGACTGATGGGGAGCTCAGGGATGAGTTGTGCAATCCCAGGATGGCAGAGATGGCAGAAGGTACCTCAGGAGCTCACAGAGCAGGTCCAGCTTTGCTGTTGGGTGTAGCTGCCCAGAGCCCTGTCCAGCCACGTTATCCTCAAGGTGAAGGTCCCACCAGCTCCCTGCCCCACTGTTTGTCATGAAGGCTTTTATTTCATATCCTGTTGATTTTTTTTTTTCCTGGCTGTATCTTGTCCTTTCCTGGTGTATTTTTGAGCCACTTGCTGAGGACCCCCAATGCCCCTTAAGGGGTACTGGCCCCAAACTCAGTCCCATCACCCCCCTCATTAATGACACTCAACAGCATCATCCCTGGGAGATGCCACCACCATCTGGGTGGCACCTCTGCAGGGGCCAGGATGGTGGTGAGGTCACAAGACCTTGTTTTCTGGGTGGATTTACACACATCACCCCCATTTCCTCAGAGATAAGGTCCATTTTGGCAGAGCAAGGACTGGGGGATCTCAGCACCTCCCGAAGGTGTTATTTCTGGCACTCTTCACTTCCTCCTGAACATGTGCTGGGCCCAGAGCTGTGCCAGTGCCTGCCTTGTGTGAAGGGCCTTTGAAGCACAGGGCGGAGGCCAGCGAGGCAAATAATGGCACATGTGAGCCCACCACTGGATATACATGAACAAAATCATGGGAAAACAGCCCAGAAATGGGGTTTATCACCCGCTGTGGCCAAACCACCCAGGGTGGGGCATCACTTCCAGTCCCAGCCCAGCCTTGAGCAACTTTGGGTGCTTAAATCCAACCCACGACCCCAAATAATGGGTTCCATCCTAGAAAACACCCTGCCGTGCATCTGGAAGCCTCTGCTTTGGAAACCTGAAGCCGGTTCCAGCACCAACCGAGCCAAATTCCTCCAGGCACGTTTTTATCATCCCTTTCTTTTTTTTTTTTTCTCATTCTTTTTTTCCTGCTGGGGACAATGGATTTGCTCAGTGCTCTGCCCAGCCCTTTCCTCTGCGCTGCCAGACATAAATAGTTAACCAGGTTCACTAAGGAATGAATGTCCTGGTTTCCTTTCCAGGGTAGGCAGCTCCCCCTGCCTCCCCCCAGCCCCGGGGAGGAGCTGCTCTCCAGTGACATGATGCAAGAGCAGACGATGTCTCCCCGGCTCTGGCTGTGTTTCAGTGACCCCGTGGCCTGTGCAAGCACTGCCAGGTCCCCCCGGGGGCCTTTCTGCAGCACAGGAGCAGCCCTTTGCTCTCCTCTGGTGATCCATGGGAGGGGAGCACCTCGTGGCTTCGGGTGGGATGTTGAGCCAGCCCCAGCTCTGCAGAGTTTCAAGTCAGAATAGATCAAGCTAATAGAAAGGATGCGATGCTGGAGAAGAGGAGGGGAGGAGAGAGGGGAAAAGAGGATGCCATGGGCACTGCAAAGCAATCCCTCCTGTAGAAACAACCTCATGGGAGAGTGTGGCTTCTGCTGGGGCTTGTGGTTGGATCCCCTGGGAATGGGGAGAGTGCCAGGGCCAGGAGCCTGTGTTGACCTCAACCCCCACAGGCTGTGTAAGGGGCACCCCATGCTGGTTTTGGGAGGTGTTTAGGGTCATCCCCAGATGTCACAAGCCGTTAGTTGTGCCGGGGCTCCAGGGAGAGCCAGTGGATCGTGTGATGTTCCAGCTGTCGGGAGGAGCCGTTCCTGCAGCCGCTTCTCCAAGGGCACTGGGGGAAGGCTGCCTTTCAGTGGGGCTTTGTTGCATGCTTGGCTTGGCTTGGCTTGGCCTGGTGGGAGGTGGTGGCTCTTGGGCTGCAGAATCCCCGGACAAAGCATTTTCCGTGCTGCGGGTCCGGAGGGAGACGGGTGAGCTCAGCTGTGGCTTCAGCGCCTGCCTGGATGGACGCGGAGGTTTGCAGAGGATGGATGTGGGACGTGGTGAGAAACGCTGGTCTGGTGGAGAGTGAGAGGTCCCACAGCTCTGTCTGGGGCATGGACACCTGCCTGGCATCCCAGTGTGAGCAGAGAGGTGAGGAGATCCAGCTGGAGAGCAGAGCTCTCCCGGCCATCCCCGGAGTGTGGACAAGGAATGTGTGCTGCTGTGATTTTGGGAGAAGAGGGGCGCTGCTGTGCCTTCTCCTTTGGCCCCAGCCCAGGACATGGCTCGTGCTGGTCTCTTTGGGGGTAGGACCCACAGCTCAGTGACCACAGCTGGGGCTGGTCCTGCCTGGGAGCTGCTTCAGACCCCCCTCCTCAGCTCTCGGGGTTGCTGGAAGGTTTGGTCAGGGCTGTTTCTGCCTGGGGCTCAGGGAGAACTCCAGTGGCAAATGTAGTGTTTGATCTCCTGTGTCAGTCCTGAGCTGTGGGGTCCATGGGGTGCTTCTGGAGCTGGTTTATGAGACAACCTTACTCCTGGCTGTTATAGCAGAGAGGGATGCCCTGAAAACAGGAGAGGGATGCAGCCAGGGCAGCTTTCTGCAAGAAATTCCATGTCTGCGAGGTCTCCTGTGCTGACCAGGACATGTGTGGGCGTGAAGCTCATTTATTTGTTCCTCCATGAGTGGAGCTCTCCCAGAGATCTCGAGGTGGGAGGATGAGGAGGAAACTCTGCTCCAGGCAGCTCCTTTCTTGTGAGCTTTAGCACTGCACACCCCTGATCTCCCAGATCTCGTGGCTGCAGAGCCTCCTGGCACTTTTTTTAGCCATTCCAGAGGATTTTAATAGTTCTAGTAAGGGTGAGCTCTGATTTACAGGGAGTGTTTTTATGGTGTTTGTGTTGGCAGGGTGGAGTTTATGCACGGTTTGAAATATTCACAGAAGCCTTTTATCACCAGAGCTTAAAAACAACAGAGCGCTGATGAAAGTCCTGTGCTAATTGGAGAAGGGTTGGGTTAGGCCTGGGGCTGCTGCAAAATGCCTGGATCCCAGAGGTTGCTGCAGCCCCTGTGGGGAAGGGGGAATGATTTCATTCACCCAGGTTTAGCCTTTGTGCCAGTGAAGGTCACATCTGGCACCGAGAGGGACAGATCGTGTGCCTGGGGCTCCTGTCTGTGCTCACAGCCTGGCAGAACAAGGGGATCAGCAGATGCAAGAGGCATCAGCTTGGGCAAGCAAGCAGTTGCTTAAATGTGCTTTTTTGGTAACCCAAACCAGCTCATCCACACCCTCAAACGTGGGGCAATACTGGTGTTGAAAACACAGCTCGCTTCCACCCCATCACTCCTCTCCCCGTGTCTCTGGAGGATCCCAGTGGCACAGCTTAGGTTTTATTAAATCTGTGACTTGGTGAGATCCCATCATCCTCTCTGGGGTTTGGAGTGATGGAACATCTCACAAAAAACACCCTCCTGCTCTTCCTTTTCCACTGAAGGGCAGGATTGTCCCCCTCCCATCAGTCCTGCAGGGTCTGAAGGTATGAAACTTCTTCAGGTGCCAGCAATGGGTTAACCTGGAGCATAAGGAAGGACTTTATCCATCTGCCATAAGACATCTACTTTCCAATCATCCCTCTGGTTGTGTCCACCTTCCTCCTCCAGCATCACAGGAGATAAGGAGAAGCAAGTGATCCAAGCAGCACCTTGGTGTGGGATGGGTGTTTTAAGGGGATTTAAAAATGTAAACTAGCAGGAAGGAGTTTCAGGGGGTTAACACATCTTGGACAGAGGGTGGTTCTTCTCCTGTGGTGAAGTTTAGAGTGGAGAGAAGAGCTGGAAACTGAGGTGAGTCCCCAACCAGCCCTCAGAGGTCAGGCAGATCACAGAATATAGAATCCTAAAATCACAGAATTGTTTTGGTTGGAAAGAACCTTGAAAATTGTCTTGTTCCAAGCCCCTGCCATGGGCAGGGACACCTCCTTCCACCATTCCAGGTTGCTCCAAGCCCTGTCCAACCTGGCCTTGGACACTTCCAGGGATGGTGCATCCACAGCTTCTCTGGGCAACCTGTGCCAGGGTCTCCACACCTTCAGAGGAAAGATGTTGAATTCAGTTCCAAGGAGGGTTGAACACCCAAGTTTAGATATCTAAATCCCACCCAAGTGCCTTAAAACCAGTCTTGGAGGATGCCACGAGAGACCTTTTCATTTTGAGGAGCCCATGGCACGTGGTCCTGCCTCCACATCACCCCACAGTTGCTCCATACCCCTGCAACCCTTTTCCTGGAAACATCTACTGGGACTCCCCTTCCAGGCAAAAGGACATTTTATTCCAGGCCAGCTGGTTAGGAAAGATCCTGACTTGCTTTGGGAGTCCTGGTAGATGTATCCTATGAGGTGTATCCTCCTAGGTGTATCCCAATAGGAAGGGAGACAAAACCACAGGATTAGAGACACATCTATGTGCCTCCAGTCTTGATGCACATGCTAAAAATCTGAGGGAATTTGCTTCCAAGTGGTTTGGTGGACCAGGGAGCCTTCTATTTCAGGAGATTCCTGATATCTCAGAGCCTGCACTGCACCACACAGATTTAAAAAAAAAATTAAAAAAGACACAAAACTAACAAAAAAAACCCACTTTTGCTACTGGCAGTAAAGTTTTGGCTGACACATGTGAACCTCTTTAACCCATGGCCTTTGTTAACGTGCTGGTACAGGGACAAGCCTTACAGTAGGAGAGTCCATCCTGCTGTTATTCCTTGTAATGGGAAGCTTCCAGAAAACCAGCCAACACAAATATTTGGAGGAAAGGCAGGGGCTGCCTGGAGGGAGACGTGGTGGGCAGGAATGGTCGGTCCTGCCACTAGGCAGGAGGTGACATCATCCGGATTCCTTCGCTGAGGAATGCAGGATTTGGTCTTCCCTGCCAGGAATTGCTGTTGAAAAACAGACCTGCCCAGGGAAAGCAGATTTCCCCCAGCCCCTTGCACTGCATGGCACGGAGGCTGAAGGTCCCCAGATCCCCTTCTCTTCCCTGGATTAATGGGGATCTTTCATAGACAGGTGTGAAAAATTGCAGGGGAAAGCACATGGAATTCCAGAAGTGGGAGATGGATGGAAATTTGGGCAGGCACTGGAGCTTGTGGGGGAGTGAGGACTTCTTGGGGCAGGTGATGGGCTGAGTGTGTGTGTGTGTGTGTATGGACATCTGAGCTGCAGGAGGAGCCCTCAGGCCTCCACGGTGACCCCGTTTTTTGGTCCTGTCAAGCCCAGTGACCACATCAGGTGTTCTTGAATTCAGGACTTCAGTGATGACTGAAGTGAGTCAAACTTGGTGGTCCTTGTGAGTCCCTTCCAACTTGAGATATTCCATGTTTCTATGACTGGAATAGCTGTGTGGAGCACAGCTGGAGTGGAGCACACAGCTGTGTGGAGCATCCTGGCCTAGCAGCCCACACCTTGCCAAATCCAGGGCAGGGATTGTCCCCCTGTGTTGGGCGCTGCTGAGGCTGCATCTCAAATCCTGTGTGTAGTTTTTGGCCCCTCATGACAAGCAGGACATGGAGGGGCTGGAGCGTGTGCAGGGAAGGGAAGGGAGCTGGGAAGGGGCTGGAGCAGCAGGAGGGGCTGAGGGAGCTGGGGGGGCTCAGCCTGGAGAAAAGGAGGCTCAGGGGGGACCTTGTGGCTCTGCAAGTCCCTGCCAGGAGGGGGGAGCCGGGGGGGTCGGGCTCTGCTCCCAGGGAACAGGGACAGGAGGAGAGGGAACACCAGAGGAGGTTCAGGTTGAATATCAGGGAAAATGTCTTCCCTGAAAGGGTGGTCAGGCATTGGAACAGGCTGCCTGGGGAAGTGGTGGACTCACCATCCCTGGAAGTGTTCAGCACATAGATGTGGCACTTGGGGCCATAGTTTAGTGGTGAACAGGACAGTGCTGAGTAAATAATCGGCCTCAATCTCGGAGGTCTTTTCCAATTTCAGCTGATCCCACCATTCTGTGATTAGTCTGGTAGAGCTCATTCTTCAGCAAAGCCACCATTCCCCTTCCATGCAGCCCTCGGAGGGTTGAGTATCCCCCCATCCCACCTCCAGCCCTGGCTCTGCACTGGCTCCAGCCTCATCAAACACCTCTGGAAATTCCTGTCACCAGCACTTCCAGCGGGATCTGCGGCAGCAGAGGGGTCAGTTCCTGTGGGGTGGAGGCTGCTGCCCTCATTTCAATAGGTGGAACTAGGTGTAGTTCAGCTGCCCCCGTTACGAGTCCAGCAGGGTGATTTAGTGGCTGGAAAGACCTGAGGTATTTTGCTCCCAGTGCCTGACAGAGGATGGCTGGCAGGAAACAAAAGCACTCTGCTCCAAGGCAGGGGTGGCTCTGCTCCCTTGATTTTCCACCAGGTTTTGGAAATTCTTGGCAGTTGAATAAAGAGCAGAAAAAGAAGGGTTTTGGCCGAAGGAGAAATCCCGCTTGGTCAGCTGGATTTTTGAAATGGGTGGAGTGAGGACCTTTGGATGGGCAGCAGGGCAAGGGCTGGCCAGGGCCTGGGGATGCAGTCCTGAAGGTGCTGAGATGTCGCATCTGGGGCACCAGGAGAAAGCCTGCTCCTTTTTGGGGCCACCAGTGTAGGTAAAACCGTAGGGATGGACACAAAGTGGGGCCTGGGATCATGGCAGGGAGGTGCAATGAGTTTCTCAAGGGGGAAGATGCAGCTGGTTGGGGTCAAGTCCCACATGGGAGAGGGTGGCAGTGCCATGGGAGAGACCGTCATGGGATGTCCTGAGCCTGGTTTGGATATTATCTCCCACCAGGCAAGTCCCTTCCCTCGTCATGTCTTGCCCACCCTCCATCACAGGACTGTGTCTGGGGCTGGTGATCGGGGCTCACGGTTTGGAGGACTCTTACTGCTCCAGAGAAGATAAAAACACATCCCCCTGCTGCTGTTGCCTTTGGGACAGGTGGAAATAGGGGTCTCCTGCTCATTTCTGCCTGGAGTCACCCCAGACACAGCAGAGAGTTGGCCAAGCACCACCAGCTTGAGGTCCAGAGGAGCTGTAACGCTGCAGAACATAATTTGGGGGTTTAAGTTAAGTTCCTTAACTTGCTTTTTAATGCTTCTCAGAAACATAGATGGTGGTGTGGTTTCTTAATTGTTTGTGTCTGGAGCCTTAGGAGAGGATGACTTGGAGAGGAAGGGAGGGGAAGAACCAGAGATGGAAAGAGTGAACTTCCAAGAAGAGCCTCCCACCACTTCATCTTCTTTCCTCAGCTTCTGGTAATGGCTGAGCTCACTCAGGGTCACTGATTGCAGCTTTTCTCCTCAGAAAATTCTCAAGGGGTTTCCTGGAACACCAAACTGTGGGCTGGGGGCCCAGCCAGTGGCCACCACAGCAAAGAGGACAGACCTCAGCTGAGCAGCACCAAACTTAGACCTGTCCCAAAAGCTGCCCGGAGGGCAGAGACCCTGACTTGCCATTTCTAAGGGTGATTTGCCACAAAGTGAAGGAGAAACAATTTTTTTTTCCTTAAATACCCTCTTTCCACAGCATTTTTCATGTCTTTTTTAAACTTATGAGAGGAGGCTGACCCAGCTCTGGACTGGCAGTACGTGTGGAAGAAAGCTGAGCAGGAGTCTGGGAGCCTGGGAAGGGCCTTGCTGCACATCATGGGGGGGACTTTAGTACTTTTGTGAATTAAACCATGGCTGTCACATCCTCTGTATCCCATCCCCAGTGTCCCAGCGGAGCTTCAGGCATCCCTGCTTGGGAACCAGCCAAACACACAAGCCCTGGTGGTGCCAGGGGTGCTGCAGGGTTTGCTGTGAGCAGGGCAGGGCTTGTTTCTCTTGGGAAACACAGACCTGGTGCCCCCTTGGGAAGATCTCTGCCACCAGGACCAAGCTCTTGTACAAACAAAGAGAAACCTCATCTCGCTGCCCTCTTGCCTCGGGTTGTGGATCAGCACTGAAGCATCCTTGGCTCAGTCCCACAGCCAGGAGCTGTGTAAGAGCCATGGGAGGGCTGTCCACCTCCTCCTCCTACATCCTCCTTCCTTCCCCTTCCGCCCCAGCGAGCTCATTCATGACAAAATATCAGTGGGATGGACGTGGGGAGTGGAATCGGTGCTGGCGCGGGTTTTCCCGCGTGTTGGCCAAGGGAGGTTGTAGGTCCAGAGGGATTTCATCTTTGTTTTCACAGCTGGATTCGGTGTTGTCCTTTCTTCTCTCCAGCTTTTTGTTGCTGCTCCTTCCCTGGAGCAGCCTGAGCGTGTGCTTGGTGGGAGCACAACCTGCTGGTGCTTCGTGAGGGGCAGCGAGCGGGGCTGTTCACCCCGACCATCACTGATGGTGCCCAGGGCCAGGACGAGGAGCAGTGGCCATAAACTAAGCCACAAGAAGTTCCACCTCCACACAAGGAAGGACTTCTTTACACTGAGGGTGGCAAAGCTCTGGGACAGCTGCCCAGGGAGGGTGTGGGGTCTCCATCTCTGGAGACATCCCAACCCCACCTGGGCACGTCCCTGGGTCACCTGCTCCAGGTGACCCTGCCCTGGCAGGGAGGTTGGGCTGGGTGATCTCCAGAGGTCCCTTCCAACTCTAAGGATTCTGTGACCTGCACAGCCTGGTGTGTTCATGAAGGATTCAGGCTGTAAGGGATTGTGCATTCCTGCAGTGGGGCTGCTCAGTGGATCCCACCTGGGGAGGGGACAACACTACAGGGAGCAAGATGCCACCCCATAATGGTCCTCTGAGGGTATCTGGCTGCATCCCAGACCTCCTGGCTCCTTTGCCCTGGCACAGCATGGGGTGAAGGCAGCTGGGTAGCAGGGACCAGTGTGGTGTAGGGTTTGGTGGTGCTGGTGTAGGTTTGGTGGTGCTGGTGTAGGTTTTGGTGGTGCTACTGTGGGTTTTAGTGGTGCTGGTTTGGGGTTTGGTGGTGCTGGTGTAGGATTTTGTGGTGCCGATATAGGATTTCATGGTGCCACTGTAGGATTCTCTGATGCTGGTGTAGGGTTTGGGGTGTGGTATTGGTTCGGTGATGCTGAAGTAGATTTTGGTGCTGCTGATGTAGGTTTTGGTGGTTCTGCTGTAGGTTTTGGTATTGCTGGTGTAGATTTTGGTGGTGCTGGTGTAGTCTCAGTGATGTGGTGTATGGTTTGGTGGTGCTGGTGCAGGTTTGATGGTGCCTGTCTAGGGTTTGGTGGTGCTGCTGTAGGGTTTGGTGGTGCTGGTGTAGGTTTGGTGGCGTGGGGTGGGTTTGGACAGCTGGTTGGTTGCCCAGCCTGGCAGACAGGTAGGTCAGTGCTCATACCCATTGGTGGAGAAGGTGCTGCCAGCGCCCCACTGGAAACCCAAGGGCTTGGACCTGCAGGTCTCACAGTCAACCTCTGCTTCGAGCACCACCATGGCCCAGGGCCAGGTGGGACTGGCCCCAATCCCACCTGGATGCCAGCCTGGGGGTGCCTTCTCCACCCCACTCCCTGTCTCTGGAGGGACACCGATCCCACACCCCTCCAGCCCTGCGAGATCTGGGGATGGAGAGACACGTGGTGTCCCTTCTTGGCACGGGGGGGCCCTGGTGGCTCCAGATGTGAGGCAGGAGCTGTGACCTCCCTGGCGTCAGCGGGTGGGGGCCCACCTACATAAACACGTCCAGGAAGGTTCCCATCCCTTTCCCACCCCAAGCTCCCCTTCGGATCAGACCGGCCAGGCTTCGCCGATGCTCCATCCCAGGGCTCCGGGGAAGGTACCGTATCCCTCACCCCCCACCACGCATTCCTCCCTCATCCTGCTCTTTATTCTGCATGGAAACATGGCTGTAATTAATTCTGTGCTTATTTACCTACGGGGTAATTTATTGCTGGTTTTTTAAATGAATAATTACTGATGTAAGGGGATATCTCAGTGAGCAGAGTAGGAATATCCCCAGTTATACTGGGATCCTGGCCAGAAGGGTAGGAAAGCACTTGTAGCAATAATGTTTCCTTTTTTCCTTTATTTTCTGTTTTCTCTGCTATCTAAGAACAGTTGGCAGGAGCACATCCAGCCCTTTTGCTTCCTCATTTATCCCGTTTGTGTGTCTCTCTTTTCCCTTTAACTCTGTTTAGGATTGATTAAATAAAGGGGGAAAGGGCCCAGAGAGTCACATCCAAATCTCTGGAACTTTTGCTTTGGCATTTGCTTTCTTGTCTTCACAGAATCATATGGGTTGGGAGGGACCTTAAAGATCATCCAGTTCCCACCCCCTGCCATGGGCAGGGACACCTTCCACCAGCCCAGGTTGCTCAGAGCCCCATCCAGCCTGGCCTGGGACACCTCCAGGGATGGCGAGTGCACAACTTCTCTGGGCAACTGTGTATTGTCTTCAATGTCCTTTTCAAGCTGATGTTGGAGTTTTTGCAGTGAGGAGGGATCTGGTGTCCAGGTGCCCAGGGCTGAGCTCAGGGGGATGCTGGGGTGATTTGGGGTGGCAGGTCTGCAGCAGGGTTTGTTTGGGACAGGGATGGGTTTCTGTGGTGGAGGAAGGGCTTGGCAGCTTGTCCCCACTTCCACAATGCTCGGATCGTGGAGCAGCCTCACTGTTGTGGCTCTGTCTGACCTGGCAAGTCAGAGGCCCCTCCAAAGCCAAAACTTTGGGAAATAGATGTCCCAGCAATGAGTGATGGGATTCTCAGAGAGATTTGATGTCTTAGACATCATGGCTGAGGTATGATTTTTTCTTATCTTACAAGTGCTGCTGCCTGAGCTTCACCTCTCCTCCTGCAAGCAGAACACTTGCCAAAGTGCTGGGTGGTGGGTTTGGGAGAGCAGAGGAGGGTCACAAGGATGACCACAGGGATGGAGCCCCTCTCCTGTTAGGAAGGGCGGAGAAAATGGGGATTGTTCAACATGGAAAAGGCTTCAGGGAGACCTGAATGCCCCTTCCTGTGCTTAAAGGGGCTCCAAGAGAGCTGGAGAGGGGCTTTGGATAAGGACATGGAGGGAGAGGACAAGGGGAAATGGCTTCCCACTGCCAGAGGGCAGGGATAGGTGGGATATTGGGAGGGAATTCTTGGCTGTGAGGGTGGGGAGGGACTGGCACAGGTTGCCCAGAGAAGCTGTGGCTGTCCCATCCCTGGAAGTGTCCAAGGCCAGGTTGCATAGGGCTTGGAGGAACCAGGGATAGTGGAAGGTGGTCCTGATTAATAGAAATCATTCCCCTTGTCCTGTAACCCTCTGCTTATATAAAATTTCCCTCTCCTTCCTTTTTTTAAGCCCCCTTTAGGCACTTGTGAGGGGCTCTCAAGGCTCTCGGGAGCCTTCCCTTCTCCAGGTGAACACCCCCAGCTCTCCCAGCCTGGCTTCAGCCCTTGGAGCATCTCCAGGGCCTCCTCTGGACCTGCTCCAACAGACCCCCATCCTTCCTGTGCTTTCCTGGGCTTTCTGTGGGTGCACAGAGGACACAACTGCTCCACATTCACTTTGGGGGGTTGCTGTTTTACTCTCAAGCTGTGTCTGAGGTGCTTCTGGCTGCTCCCACCCCCTTCCCTCTTTCCTGCACTGACACTGGGAATATGGTTTTCATGCAGCTGGAAAATAAGGGAAAATGTTCCTTTTACCCACTTGGCAATAGTCAGGGACCTCACCCAGCAGCTCTTGAATGGAGCCCAGAAGCCATGACTGAGCTTCCAACCTCTCCTGCCCCCTTTTCCTGGGGCTCTTCCAAGCTCCCTCCTAACACAGCATCCCTGCCCATCCACAGGTGTGAGGGAAAAAACGCCCTCACATCATTCTGAAGCGGCCAAAAATGTGTCCACTTGCCTTTTTTTTCCCCAACATTCCCATGCACCCTGACCTTTTTCCTCTGCCCCTGCCTGCATTGAGGCACCTCTGCTGGGTGAACTATGCGTGGAGGAATGTCCACACGGAGCAGGGCGGGAGGAGACGACGTGCCATGAACTTCGCACGGCCGGTTTCTCCAGGGGATGGTTTTCCTCTGGTTTTATTTGAATTTTTAATCTTTTATTTTTTTTTTTTTTCACTCTTTCGTACAAGTTCAGGAAGGTCTGGAGCGAGTCAAGCCTGGCTTGGCTTCAGAGGCTGGAAAGTTTATTGCTTCCTGTTATGAGAGCTCAGGGAGCCGCGATGGGTTTGCAGGAGGAACACGGGCAGCACTAGGGCCAGGGATGACCCCGACAGGCGTGGCTGGAGTGGCCTTTCATTCCCGGTGCTCCTCCAGCTACTTCAGGAAAGGGAAGCAAATAGAGAAGGGGAATAATTGCTCCGTTTGACCTCTGGCTATCGAGGCAGTTGTTTTTTTTGGAGCAGGAATAGACACGGGGAAAAAATGCTATAAAGGGCTTTGCTGAGCCACATCCTGGGGCTCCCCGTGAGTCCTTTCTTGCCACCTTTCAGCACCTGCCCTGTGTTGTCTCCCCACCTTGAAAACTTCAGCAGAAAGGTTCCCCTCTGACAAAAACAGGGTTTTTTTCTCAACACTGAAATTTATCTCAAGAATGTGTCCATCGAAGTTTCAGCTGGGAAGGGCTGGAATAAATTTCTGCTCTCCAGCCCGGGTTTAAGTGCTTCCTCTGGACTTTTGTGCTCTGTAATTTAAATCTTATTGGTTTTAATCATACCAGATTATTTTTTTGGTTGTTTTCAAAGTGAAGTGCTTTTACCTTTCCGTAGGCATCAGTCAGTGATATCCAAAGGAAACCTTTTCATGTTCTCCAGCAGAGAAGTTATTCATTCTGCTAACAGCATTGGCTTTTTGCTCCAGACACAAACCAATGCAAACGTCACAGAAACCCCATGTCCTGACCTATCTTCTGGGCTAACTGAGGCACAACCATTGTCCAGGTTTCATGGAAATTCAGAGTTTACATTTGCAGAGCGCATGAAAGAAAACAGCCTTCACTTCGTGTCCAGACAGCCTTTATTATGCAGCCAAAATCCCCTTTGGAAAAACATGTGAGACCAGATTTTCTCTGTTTGGTCTTTGCAAAGAGCCAGAGACCAACCACGTCACCCAGATCCAGATCAAAACCTTCCTGGGTTCACCCAGCAGGATAAAAATCAACCTGAGAGTGAACAGAAAAAGACCTTGTCTCCCTGACGTTCAAATGGCACTGGGATTGTTGTCACCACTGTCCTGAAAAGTCCACACAGGGGTTTGTGATGAAGCAGATTTCAGCACCAGGCCCTGGCACAGCTTTTCCTGCTGCCTGGAAATTGGTTTCTTTAGGGGAGTTAAGGTTTTGGCCAAGTTCTTCAGATGGGAGCCCTGATTAGTCCCAAATCTTGGAGAGCACTCAAAGCTCTCTGTGGAGGAGGGAAGTTTGCACAACTGAGATGTTTTCCTGCGTTAAGTTGGGAGCGTGGTGGGATGGGAAGGGAGCCTGGAAGTCCTTGGTTGAGTTGAGCAGCACTGGGGCCGTTCCCACCTGCTCCCCTCTGTCTCTGCTTTGCAGCTCCTGGACAGGTCCCTGGGTCACCCACAGTTGTCCTTGATGCCAACACCCATAAATTTGCGATGGTTTCTGAGGGAAAGGGGCTGTTTCTGTGGCTGGGAACAGGAGCTGTCCCAAGACATGGCCCCTCCACCCATAAACGCAAGTTCTACCCCACTATGTTGCTTCTGCCCTTGCTGGAAGGTGCTGCCTGTCCCACAGCACCTCAACACAAGAGACAGGGCTGAGCCCCCAGTGCAGCCGCCACGTCACCAGGACGATGACACAACTTGGGTCCCTGGGTTGCCAAAGGCTCTGGAGACTCCAAGAGCTCCAATGGGTGCTGGTGGCCTCATTTCCACCAGGAAATGGAAGGCAGACTTGAAGATGGGACACACGCTTGGGCCTCAGGTCTAGTGGAAGGTGTCCCTGCCCATGGCAGGGGGTTGGATCTTTGAGGTCCTTTCCAACTCAAACCATTCTTGGCTTCTCTGCAGTTTTACCTGGTCCTATCGACCAAGCAGTGCCTGGGAACGAGCCACTACAAATGTCAAATAATAACACAATCCAGTGGACTTTACACAAAAGACGACAACATTTTCCCAGCCCAACATCCCTTCTCAGCAGGGCCTTTGCTGCACTTTCCATCACAAACTTCTTTCAAAGTGGACATCACCCCCAGCCACCAAGGGCGAGGATTCATCCTGCATCCCACACCTTAAAGTCAGGGAAAAGGGGTTGGTGAAGTTAATCCAAGAGGAAAAAATAAGATTTAAAACTGTTTCTCCAGTATTTGCCCTCACTTGTGGTATTCAAACACTTTTGCTTCTCACAAATGAAATTCTGTCATCTCAGAAGCCCAAATCCAACAATTTCCAATAAGGTAAAACTTGACATTCTTAATTTATTTCAATTCTGTGACATTTGTCTCAAGTCAGTGATGTTTCTTCCTGGGTCATGTTTTAAAAACAGGCGTGTCATTTGCACAAAGATACATATCTTCATTTACTTTAGTTTGGAAACTGAACAAATGAATATCCAAAAGGGGAAAATTAGAGAAACAATTGAACTGTCAGCACAATCCAGTACAGAGCTTTGGAGGTTTGTGCTCAGCGTGGATAATTTTGGTCCCTACTCAGCACTGAAGTAGCAGGGAGATGTTATACCAGGTCTCATTATCCTTAGTGACAGCATTTATTTATTTCAATGGGGCATTTAAATAAATCTGTATAGATCCCTGCTCTGAAACACAGTGCCTGGGGCAGAGGTGACTTGGAGAGGTGACTCCCAGCAGCAGCAGCAGCAAGAATTATACAAGGCTTCATCACAGCTTCTCCCCTCTGTCTAGTCTCCTTTATTCCCCTTTCCCAATGCCAGGCATTCATGGGATGCTGCAAGGGTGGGTGTCCCCTGTACATTCATTTCTGGCTCTGCCTCCAGCCTTCTACCTCCTTCCCTGGCTGATGGTTTGGTGATGGGAACCACTCAACCCCTGCCAGTGGGATGTCTGAAGCTGCTGGGCTTCAGCTGGAGCAGATGTTGCCTGGTTTGCCTGGAGCACAGATGCCTCCAAAAATCTTCCACCAGACACGATTGCTGTGCATATAAATAAACCCACATGGTGAGAAAGCAAAGGGCCTGGAAAATCTGTGTGACCCACGGGAGCAGGAGCCACGCTGAGCTGCTGCCTGCAGTCCTGCAGAGCCTGGGAGTTGTTCTCAGCGGCTTATTTTTAAATAACTAATAATATTTCTCCACAGCTCCATCCTGGAGTTTCACCACCATTCTTTGATGGGAATGAGATCTTGGTGGCCGCCCCCTCAGGTCTGGTGGATCTCACAGGGTTTGTTTTTTAGGAGGTGGTGTGATGTGCTGGAAGATGCGGGGTCACTGCTTGTGGGGGATGCGCCCACAGACCATCCAGTGGCCCCTTTGGAGGTGACCACGAGGTGACCCACCACACTCTCTCCAGACTTGAAGGACCGTGAGGGGAAGGAGATCCCTGTCCCAGCGTACTGGAGGCCAAACCCAACCCCCAGGAACACGCAGGGATAATGTGGCCTCAGCTTGTGCATGTTTTCACCCTCCTGGAGGGATCCCAGTGGGATCTCCAGGGAGGCTGAGGTGTTTTTGGAGATCTTCAGCCCTGGTTCTCTCCTCTGAAACCAGCTCCCTCTGTCCTTTGAGAGTTCAACTTGTTGCTGTGCTGCGTGCTGAAGTGGATGTATGAAGCCAGAGCTGGGATAAATTGTGATCCTTTAACTCCTTTAGATGCTTATGTCCCCAAAAAGCCTCCCAGAACCTGGTGTGGCTTATTCTCATGAGGGTGTGTTCATCCCTACACCTGACTTAGCTGAGACAGCTTTTCCACTTGCCTGTCTTAGATGACTAATTCCAACCATAAGTGAATTAACTTATCTCTGTGAATGACTAATTAGTTCATAATTTATAGCCTTGAGGAAAGTTGGTGCCAGATGCTCCAGTGAGCAGGAATTGCCCTTCCAAGTCCATTCAAGCTCTTTGGGAAACCAGAGGTCTGACAGCAGGAGGAATATCCTGTTTTGTCCAGGGATGAATGTTTGTCCAGGACCAGGGATGAAAGTTCCTGAGAAACCATGTGGTTTCCAACCTTCCCCTTAAGGGAAATGCACATCTTCCCATGCTTTATGCCCTCAGAGACTGGCTCTGATCCTGCTCATGTCTTGGCTGTTGCTGTTGCTTCCTTCTCCATCCCCTCGACCAGCTTTCTGCCTTGACCCTCTATTTCCATCTCAGTGGATACCCAGCCCCTGATCCTGCTGGGACGGCAATGCCAAAGCTCCCTGTGGATGGAGCAGGGACAAGAGGTGATCCTTGGACCATCAGGATAGAGGTTTTCTTGAAAACCACACGATTTAGGCTGTATGAACATTCCCCTCCTACTTCTTTTTAACCATTGCTTCTGCAAAGAAGCCAAAGAGTCTGTGTGTGATCTGACCTCCTTCCCCACCCTTCACCTGCTCTCTGCCCCATCCACCAGCTTGGAGAGAGGGGCACCACCTCCTTCAGGAGCAGCCTTGCCTGGGGGAGCAGCAAAGCAGGAGCTTCAGGGCAGGTTTTCCCACTAGTGCGCCTTCCCTCCTTGTTTATTAATTTTTCTCCCGCCCCACCAGCCAAGGAACCTTCGCCAAAATGTGTTTCCCACATGTTCCCTATTAGCCACGCTCTCTGTCTCACAAATCTGTTACCAGCGCCACGAGCCGATGCTTTTAATTCACGTCCAACCAACTCCGGAGCTCCAGCGGCGGAATTCCAGGCTGCGCTCCTAAAACCAGCCCCGGCGGCTCGTTTGGATTTCCAAACCGATGCCCCTTCCTTCCGCGGCGTGTTTGTGCATCACCCTCCCTCCTTTGTCCCGGGGCTTGGCCAGCGAAGGGAGCCGCGGTGGGATGGGGCTCGGGGGTCGGGCAGGATGCCGGCGGGGGATGCCACAGAGGCGGGGTTTGACGGGATCCACTTAAATACTGCCCTGGAGCTGCGCTTCGCAGCCGCTGGGACACGGCTGGACCGAGGCAGAGGGAGTTTATCTAGGGCAAGGCACAGGAATGTCGGTGGAGGAGGGAAAGCCACCGCGAGAAGCACCATGTCTCTGTAAGTCGATTTTTTCTCCCCCGTGTTTTTCCCCTGTAGTTTAAGCAACGGTGTGGAAAGGGTGCAGAAAGGGAGGGCATCCAGCTAGCACAGATTTAGGGTTTTCTTTTTCCCCTTCACCTTCTTTTAAACTCAAGTTTTCAAGTTTTCCCAGTTCTAACAGCTGTGCCTGCAGATGGGTCAGTGGGTTTTGGGAAGTCAATGTGGAGCCAACAGCTCGTTCCTGTACCTGGCTACACGTGATTTTGCCCACTTTGGGTGTTGCTGGTGGTTTGAGCAGTGCAATTCCTCCCGTGCAGCTGTTCTGGAGCGAAACTTGTGCCCTGTGTGCGTTTCACACCCTCTGTGTCAGCTAATCTGGAGGTGACGTGTGAAGATGGAGGAACGAATGAATGGATTTCAAAGCCAGAGGGATGGTGGGTCCTTTCTTTGGTAGATGAACCACCTAATCTAATCCACCTACCTGCTGCAGATCCACACTGTTTTTTCCCCAGACTGTGTAACTTTCCCACTGCGTGGATCTCATGGAAGCACGTGCAAAGATGCAAAAATCCATTTTCTGTGCTTTTCTAGTTGGCACTGTGAAAAGACGTGGTCTTTTCCTATTCATCGGCACTGTGAACAAATCTTTCCTTGGAAGCTCCTTTGCCTTATAATTGATCCCAAATTTTCATGGGATTAAATTAAAGGCAATTAAAGGCACTGAAATCTCACAGGATGGTCTTTGTAGCCAGTGAGCCCTAGAAAGCACTGGAAGTTGAACTGAACGGCTGGCAGGAGGGTGGGTGGGCACACAGGATTCTGAAATCCAGGTGTGACCACACACAGAGGGCTCGTGGCTGTTTCCTGCAGATGTTCCTGCAGATCCAGATGTGCACAGAGGGCTGAGCTGAAGTGGCAGGGGCGAGACCTCAGGCTGGTGACTGGTGGCCAGAGATGGTCTTCTCAAAGCAACAGCCCATCATTTTTGTTGTTTAACTTCCCTTTTCCTTGACTCAGGAGGTTTGGGAGCGTTTAGAACCAACGCAGTCGGGTGCTCCTTTCTAGAACGTGTCTCCCAGAGGAGACAGTGGGTGCTTTGCCAACAACCCTGACAAATACTGGTTCAAAACTTGAATATTTACTCCAAAAGCCATCACTACCTTGGGCAGACCCTCCCTGCTCCAGCAAACAGCTGGATCTTTGGGAACTGTGTCTTGAAAAATGGTAAATTATCCTCAGTGCGGACTTCAGGAACCCTTGAGGTGAGCACTGAATTTTGAATGAGCTGTTCTTCAGGATGGTGGAAGTGCATCTTTAAGGATAATTTGGGGTTTGCAGTTAGCTGGGGGTGCAGGTGGGAGCTGGTGGGGGCTGAACAGGTGAAGCTGATGTGTCCCCAAGCCTCGGGCAGACCTGGATGCTCCACAGAGAGATGCACCATGTCCCACACCAACAGGGTCTGCTCTTCCCTTCCCAGCCCCTCCTCAGCTGGAGCGTGGCCGAGTGCCTGGATTTATCCTACAAATCATTTCACACCCCATTTTGCCCATATCTGAATGGGAACCCAACAGAGGAAGGGTTAAAGACACTTCAGGGTGTATCCACTGTAAAGAAGCAAAAAAAAAGGCACTCAAAGGGAATGTCTTCCCATCTCACCCCTGAATAATCCCAATTTCCCAATAAATAAGGAATAGCTCTGTGGGGGTCGCTCTCCATGCTCTGCAGTGGCTGAGTTGTCCCCACCTGCCCAGCGTTTCTGCACTGACCAATGGGTCCAAGGCGTCCCTTTTGGGGCAGGAGATGGAAATTCTGCTCCCAGCAGCTTTGAGGGCTGCTGTTCTTCACCAGATAAGCTGATGCCACAGAGGAGAACTTCCCCACCTCCTCTTCTGCCTTATTATCCAGCAATCCTCCCTGCCTCAGTTTCTCCAGCTGCAGGACAGGAACGAGACCATCTGCAGAGCACTCCCACAGGCCCAGCCTGGCGTGTGAAGACTCGGGGGTTTGGGTTCGCAGGGGATTTGTTTGATCTCGAAATAGCAGGGTTAGAAAATTCCATCTGCCTGCTCTCGAGAGCCCTCGACAGCACAGGAATTTCACCGCATCTCGAGGGTGGGACGGCGCTGCCTCCCGGGGCGAACCAGCCCTGCCTGGCTCCCGTCCTGAGGAGCAGCAAAGCCACATTCCAGAAGGGCTTGGTGTGGAGAACGGAGCAAGGCACGTTTCCCTTCCTGCTCCGGTGTGGGGCCGTGCTCGTGGCTGCTCCCACCCTGTGCCTGGCACGGGAGGTGGGATCAAAGCCTGGCTTTGGGCCGTGGAAACGCTCCAGCACAGTTTTGTGTCTCCAGTGGTGCAAAGCCAAGTTGGGGCCAGGCTCGTGGCAAAAGAGGAGGTGGGGAAGTTCTCCTCTGTGGCATCAGCTTATCTGGTGAAGAACAGCAGCCCTCAAAGCTGCTGGGAGCAGAATTTCCATCTCCTGCCCCAAAAGGGACGCCTTGGACCCATTGGTCAGTGCAGAAACGCTGGGCAGGTGGGGACAACTCAGCCACTGCAGAGCATGGAGAGCGACCCCCACAGAGCTATTCCTTATTTATTGGGGAAATTGGGATCATTCAGGGTTGAGAGGGGAAGAAAACCCCTTTGAGTGCCTTTTATTTGCTTCTTTACAGTGGATACACCCTGAAGTGTCTTTATCAGGCCAGGTTGGACGGGGCTTGGAGCAACCTGGTCTAGTGGAAGGTGTCCCTGCCCATGGCAAGGAGATGGAACTACATGATGTCTAAGATCCCTTCCAACCAAAAAAATTATGGGATTCTGTGATTCTATGATCATTTCCCCCTCCCTGGATCTTCATCCCAACTCAACCATGGATGGTTAAGGTTGATGTCCACACTCTTTCTATGTACGGACAACAGCCCCTTTCTCTTCTCTCTTCTTTTGCTCCAGTGCTCTCTGGGTCCAGGTGCTTTTCCTTTCACCCTCATCTCAAGGTATCTGTCAGGGCTGTGCCAGTCAAGCAGTAAAAATCCTCCTGCTTTTAGTGCTGCCTGAGGTCACCCAAGGAGCTCACGCTGAGTCCACAGTGCAAGAGAAGCTAAACACAGAATGGTTATTATAAGCTCTTCCTCCCCAGCTGTCCAGGTCTTCTAATAAATGCACGGTTTTCTCTTGAAAGCTTTTTCAAGGTTTATTTTTGAAACAGTCTGCATTTGAGTAAAGTTTTGTTTTGTTTTGTTTTTTCGAAAGGGACTTGAAAGGGCCATTTGGCCTGTAAACATAAATATTCCCATTCTTTCGCCAATTCTTTGCATTTTTCTGGGTTTGCTGATGAAAGATGTTCCAGCAGTGCAAGTCTCTGTGATGTGGGCAGCACCCTCTGCTCCCGCTTCCAGCTCAGGCCACTGAACCCATGGTATGCAGGAAAGAGTTTATCCCTTGAACCATTTAGGTTGGAAAAGCCCTCAAAGATGATCAAGTCCAGCTCTTAACTCAGCACTGCCCTGTTCACCACTAAACCATGTCTCCAGGTGGGTAAAAACCCTCCTCACCGTGGTTTTTATTTCCCCCTTTTCCCACAGGTTATAACTGAGTAGCCCTTATGACCAACATGAGCTGGAGCTTCCTAACCCGCCTGCTAGAAGAGATCCACAATCACTCCACCTTTGTGGGGAAGGTCTGGCTCACCGTGCTCATCGTCTTCCGCATCGTCCTGACGGCGGTGGGGGGCGAGTCCATCTACTCCGATGAGCAGAGCAAGTTCACCTGCAACACGAAGCAGCCGGGCTGCGACAACGTCTGCTACGATGCCTTCGCGCCGCTGTCGCACGTCAGGTTCTGGGTCTTCCAGATCATCATGATATCCACGCCCTCCGTCATGTACCTGGGCTACGCCATCCACAGGATCGCCCGGTCGGCGGAGGAGGAGAAGAAGTTCAAGGGGTTCAAGAAGAAGAAGCAGTTTGCCCTGAACTGGCAGGCCATGCGCAACATGGAGGACGCGATGGAGGCGGACGAGGAGGAGCCCATGATCTCCGACGATGCGGCGGAGCACGAGAAGGCCAAAGCCAAGCCCAAGTGCAAGGAGCAGCAAAAGCACGACGGGAGGAGGCGCATCCAGCAAGAGGGACTGATGAAAATCTACGTCTTCCAGCTCCTCACCAGGGCTTCCTTTGAGGTTTGCTTCTTGATAGGGCAGTACTTGCTCTACGGCTTCGAGGTGGAGGCTTATTACGTCTGCAACAGGGTCCCGTGCCCTCACACCGTGGACTGCTTCGTGTCCCGGCCGACGGAGAAGACCATCTTCCTCCTGGTGATGTACGTGGTGAGCTGCCTGTGCCTGCTGCTCAACATGTGCGAGATGTTCCACCTGGGCTTCGGGACCATCCGGGACGCCATCCGCAACAGGAAGATCAACAGCTTCAGGCAGCCCCCCTACAACTACGCCTACCCAAAGAACATCTCCTGCCCTCCCGAGTACAACCTGGTCGTCAAATCGGAGAAGTCCACCAAGATCCCCAACAGCCTGATGGCTCACGAGCAGAACCTGGCGAACGTGGCTCAGGAGCAGCAGTGCACCAGCCCCGACGAGAACCTCCCGGCGGATCTGTCCACCCTTCACAAGCACTTGCGGGTGGCCCAGGAGCAGCTGGACATCGCGTTCCAGAGCTACAGCAGCACCCAGGCCAACACACAGCCCTCCAGAACCAGCAGCCCGGCCTCGGGGGGCACCGTGGTGGAGCAGAACAGGGCCAACACTGCCCAGGAGAAACAAGGTGCTAAACCCAAGGCCTGCCTGGAGAAAGGGAGCTCCAGCAGTAAGGATGGGAAGACATCTGTATGGATATAACTTTGTGGAATTGGTGAGGGGGCAGCACGAGTGGAGGGGGTTTGTTTTGGGTTGTTTCTGGTTTTGGCGTTACCTTGTGTTCCACTTTAGTGTGGAAGTCAAGAGAGGACAGGAGTCTCAGACTAATTTAGTGCTGTCTTCCAGCGCGTTAGCAAAAGACATTTCTTCCCTGTTTCCAACGTGGTCTCCAGCTGGGAACCTCCAGCGAGTAACAGGAGCCTCCAGTGAGTAACAGGAACTTACAGTGAGTAACAGCAACCCCTCCGCACCTCCCAGCCCTTCGGTCACCTTCAGAGCCCCCAGCCGAGACCGGACTATGCGCTGTGGTGGGAATTGGGAGCTACTGGTGGCTCAGCAGGGAGTTCAGGCTGACACAAGCAGCCTCCCCCCTGCATGACAGTGCTGCAGGTCAGGCAGCATTTCGTTACTAAACACCTTTAATCGAATTAATTTCCGATCCCTTGATGAGCAAACAGCTGACATATTGCATGGACCTGGACCGGCAGACACCCTCGCTGGCGTCACGAAGGCGAGCCAAGAGCTGGCCCCCACCTCAGCTTGTGGGGCAGGGCCACGGCGACCGTCTCACGCAGAGAGACCTACAAACAGCACAGCACTGAAGGTTTCCCCTTCTCTTCCCCTGCCTCGAAGCAAAAAGCAGATGTGCTCCAGCCCTCCGGGGCAGGAGCGAGCAGTGACACTGCGTCCTTCCCGGTGCCTGTGTAGCACGTGCTACAGATGTGATGGGAATCGCTGCAGTCCCAGAGTTTTCAACAAACTGCTGCTTCACACCATCAGGAAGTGCCTTCACGCAACCAGGAAAACAAAAGCATCAAGGGTTTAGGCTGCTTTATTTGCCGGGCTTTAGGAGAGATCAGGAGGTCAGCGTTGGCAAGTTTGGTTTTCTGGTTAATCAAGGAAGATCTCTGTTGGCAAGTTTGGTTTTTTTGGTTAATCAAGGAAGAGACTTTGTCAGCAGATTTGTTTTTCTGATGAATCAAACCCTTATAAATAGTGGCAGGTGGCAGATCTATGCATAGTGTGTCTATGGTGTGTGTGTGTGTGTACGTGTACGTATATATACAGACACATATGAACATGTGTGTGTGAATATAGACATAGAGAGATATATATAAATGTAATATCAACCCTCTGGTCATGTCACAGCCTTCCACCTCCCCTGGGAAAACCCAGCTGGTCCAGGACTGTGGCTGATCTCATCCTGGAGCAGGTTTTGGGCTTTGAGCCTCCAGCCTCGCCTGGGGAACGGGGAGGTTTCCCACACTTGCTTGGGGGGCTTTGCAGGAGATCTGGCTTCAGTGGGGACAGGACCAGGATGGCAGCAGAAAGTTTTTCCCTGGTTTATGGGGAGTTCTTTCTCAGCTTGACTCAGTTTTAGGATGGTTCTCACGTGCTTACAGTAGTCTGGGGATTTGTTTAAAGCTGCTGAGCTCCAAGACTCGTGCTAGTGCTGAGATGTGCTTTGTCAGGGTGGTTTCATCCCACATCTCTTGCACAGCTCTGGGGCTGTGGCTTCCTTCCCCTCCAGTAGCCAAAAATCAGAAAGAAAAGCTCCTCACTGGGAGCACAAGGAGCACCTCCTGCCACGTGGTAGAGGCTGAAAGCGGGAGCTGCCCAACTCTGCCCTATGTCAGAGCGGGTCTGACCCCGGAGATGTTCCCAAGATACCTGTGGCTTGGCAGATGCTCTCACAGCCTCCCAGTAATCCAGTGGTTGAGTTCTCCCCACTGAGAACTCAAACAGGCAGAGCCTTCAGCATCAAACCTAACCCAGAAGAAGTAAATCCTCCCTAGCACAGCACTGTCCCCATGATGAGCTGCTCCCTCAGGGCCGTGCCAGCCCCACAAAGTCACACACAGGTCCCTGTGCCAGGATTTCTTATCCATTGGATATACATGATTTCTTGCTGGGCATCACTCTCACGTCCTTGAGATCAATCCCTAAAAGCCTTGAGGATGCCTGTTGTGTCCAGGCCCTTTGGCCATTCCAGGGAACAGGCAGAGGATTTGGATATGCCCTTCAGCTCCTAGGAACCTGAGCTGTTCCCTGCCTTTGGAGAACAGTCCTGGAGGCAAAAAAAGCGGAATTAAAAAGAAAGCAAAGAAACACCCTATGAGGTATCCAGCTGCAAATACTCAGTGTGGCTTTGGGGAACATTTCCAAGCTTGCTCCTGGTCTTCCTGAAGGCACTGGGGAAAAGCCTGGAGTGCTGTTTGCTCTCCCTGCTAGAGATCCTTCTGTCCAAAATGCACCCAAGAGGAGCATCAGCACATCCCCCCAGCGGCAGCAGCAGTCAGTAGTGACACACACCCACCCCTTTCTGCTGGGAGTTTTGCAGGAAAGGCTCGGAAAGTTCACACCGTGGTGCTGGGGAGGCAAACATATCCAACTGTGCTGTTTGCCCTTGTGTTCTCTCCTGGCTGGACAGAGAGGGAAGGGCTGGATGCTGCCAGGGCTGCTGTCACCTGTCCTGAATGGCAGCAGGTCCACAGCCCAGGCTGCTGGGAAGGACACAGAGGTGCTCCTGGGTGGTAATTTGCTCTCTGGTCATTACAGGGCACAAGCTTGTCCTCCACATCAGTGTGACTTCTCTTTTATTCCGAGCCCTGTGTCCCATGGGAAATGGTGTGTATTTAAAGTCACGATCCCAAGGGAATGATGGAAACTCTGAGGAGATCCGTGGTTGGATGCTGCCTGGGTTCTTCTGATTCCTTTTTGATGAGCAGCAATCTCATGGCCCTGGATAAACTCATCCTTCCCACACAACGCTGGGAAGTGCTGTCCTGTGCAGGAGTCTGGATTCTGGATTTCTCCTGCCCATCCCAGTGGCATAACCCTCAGCCCCAGCCGTGACATGAGCATTTCCCAGTGAGTCAGATCGGCCCCAGTGGGTCACCAAACGCACGGAACGGCAATGTGCCTCCCTTGCTCTTCCTTCAGGGAACAATCCTGGCAAATGTCTCACTGTGGGGAAAGCAGGGGGGCAGATTTAAACCAATCCCTCCCAAACCTGGTCACAGAGACCTGATCAACTCATTAAACCCACTCTCTGTCCCAGTGCCTGATGGGAGGAGACTCCAGGGCTTTTGTGGCTGTGGGTCAGAGGCACTTGGAGCAGCAGGATTGGAAAGGACCACGGATTTTCCTGTCAGCTTGCCATCAGATGACTCCTTAAAGAGTAACAAGAACCCCCCCTTGCTGCAACCCCTGGTGTCTCCTCCCCTCAGCAATGGAGAGCGTCTCATGCCTTTAACAGCTGCATATTTTGGATGTTTGAAGGCTGTTTTCAACCCCAAATCTGCTTTCAGCTAAACAGTTCCAGCCTCATCAGCTTTTCTCCAAGGGCTCTTTTCCTAGCATAGTTTTCCCTGCTGTCCACTCCATGTCTTCCCATGGGTGTGTTCCCCCTCTGTTCCCCTCCCCTGGTCCTCCCCGGAACCCCATCCTCTGCAGGCACCTCCCCAGATGTGTGGCTGCACAGTCAGGACCTTCCTGCCCCCCCTTCAAACTGTGTTTTTTCTCCTGTCCCGCCACAGTCCTGTGGCTCTGGGTGACCCGCGGCAGGGTCGCAGCCCCCTCCCTGCTGGTGTCACCAGCACACTGAGCACGCACACAGCTGTTTTCCATGGGCAGGGTCAATAACTGCAATATTGACGAGTGCCAGAGCCAGGGCAGACTCTTGGGGGATCGATACAGCCCCCAGGTCGGGCAGGGACACGGGGGAACTGCTCCCTCAGCCTGGAAGGACTTCCCTGCGTAACATCCTTTCCAACATCGCTGTCCCATGTTTTCCAAGCATTTTGACAAGGACTGAAGCACGAGGGGGCATTCCCAGCAGGAATGCTCTGGTGTCATGAGCTGGCTTGGAGAGATGCAAAGTTTCCTGCAGGGTCCAGCCAGCCTGGAGGGCAGCGCTGACTCCTCTGAGCCCGGGGAGGACGGATCTGCTCTCCCAGATCCTGTCGGAGCCAGCACGACTCAGACAGCCCTAGAAATAGAAAAGATTATTAATATTGTTATTACCCTGAGTTGCTCCCTTCCCCCCTTCCTCCTCCACTCTGTGACCTCTAAATCCTTTAGGATATTGCGTCTTTCCCACTGAGTCACTGCCACAAAGGCTTTAATGACTCTGCAGGAATGAGTCCTTTCAGGGCAGGAGCAACAGTCCCTTCCTTTATCCTCTCAGTTTGGGAAGGAGAAGGATAGAGAGGCAAAACATGCATAACCATGAGCAGAATTCCCCCTCAGGATCATCCCAAACCCAACCAGCAGCTCGAGGAATTTCAACTAAGCAACAGCAGAAATGCCAATAGTAAAATTAATGCTTTGCTTTTTGCAGTCTGCAGTTCTGGTCACACACGAGACAGGTTTGGCTTCGCAGCTGAACTCATCGTAAACGTTGACTCTCTCTCTCTCTAAACTTGGTCAGATAAAGTGCCCACACTTATATTTCTCTTCTTACCATTCAGGGCCAGGAATGTCCCACGTAAAAGCCAGATTACCTTCTTGCTTGCATTGCATTCCACTGGGAAATACTTGAACTTAACTCAAGGCCATAACCAGTCTGTGCTGTTACAAAGCATCTGGGATTGTTATTTTTGTTGTTGTTGTTAATTTTTTTTTTTTAATGTACTAACTGTATTTGTACTAGAAGTTTTTGGAGTATGAGGTTGAATCTGTAAGTATTTTTCAGTGTAAATGTTACATCTGGACTGTAGTTAGAATCTTAAACACTGGTCAAAAGAGAAAGAGACATCAGTCCAACTCTTCAACTGGTTATTCCACCTCCATTACTAATAATACGGAATAAACCTTACATTTTGTTACGTTATGTAAAGCGTGTGATGTTTCCTTCAGAAGGGCTCTGAGCGTGGAGAAGAAATTGTTCTCCATCCACGATTTGCCTGTTTTAGCCATGGAGGAGCTCTATTTTCCCAGACATGGCTATAAATCATTGCAAAATAGTTTTGCCTTAAGAAGTAGTTGACCTTCTAGTTGTTTGGGATGTGTTGTCTCCCTGATGAATCACTGCCTGCAGTCCCTTCAGGCACGGAGCTCAAGCTGCTGAGGAAAGCCTGCACTTCCAAAAGCAAGAAAACTTGGGAGAATCTGGGAGAAACTGATGATTCAGGCCGAGCAAACGATGGGAAAGCACTTGGGAGAGAGCCTGACTTTCCACACAACCTTGGTCTTTGCTCTTCCCATTAAATCACAGGCATCTGATTCACTCACAACCCCGGCCCAAAAAGACTTCGGGGAAAAAATTCTGGACACAAACATGTGGGTTTTTTTCCTATTTCTCTGGAAGCTGAGCTGTGTTGACAAATTCTTTGGTATGTTCAGGACGTTGTCCCACCAAGAGACAGAGAAGAGAAAAGGCCAGGCTGGATGAGGCTTGGAGCAACCTGGGCTAGTGGAAGGTGTCTCTTCCCACAGCAGAAGATTGGAACTGGCTGATCCCTAAGGTCCCTTCCAACCCAAACCAGTCTGTGATTCTGTGATTCCAAGAGCAGGATCCTCTAAGAAGCCCACAAGGAAGGTCAACAGTAGGAAGGATTTTAGGCTAAAACACCCCAAATAAAAGAAACTTGCTCAGCAACAAGGTGTCCTTCAAACCAGCAAGTTCTGAGGAATCAGGTGAACTTATCCTTGCTGTTGGGTTGGGACTAGACTTCCTCGGATGTGGAAGCACCCACGGGTGGCTGAGCTTAGCTTGATGTGGGTGTTGCCCACAATACAAAGTCTTCCTCACTCACAGCCTTCATCCCTCACTGCCAGACTCAGGGTCTCAGTGTCCCAACCCTCTGGCAGCCACGTCCTGCCCAGGGGATGTCCCAGCGGATTCAGTGGGAAACGAGGAGTTCTGGATGAATAAATGCCAAGGATGAGCCCTCACCAGTGGGAGCCTCGGGCTGTCCTGCTGCCACAGGGTTTTGGGCAGGGGGAGAGCAGAGTGGAAAGCTGATGGAGCAAGAGGCTGCCAGGATGGAACAAGGAGCTTGAGCATCTGGTGAGGAACAGAGAGAGAACCTCTGTCCCTTGTCACCACTCGTTTATCTGTCAGGATTTCTGATTTGCCCCGACACACCTGCCTGGATGAGAGGTGTTCCACCAAGGGCGGAATTTTCTCTGGGATAGAGCTCAGCCAGGGATGCTGTGCCTTGTCACCCTGATCTCCAGCACCATGAGATGCCTGCATGGAGCTGGTCCACAGGGAAGAACCACCCGATGTCTGCAAAATTATCATGGAATCACAGGATGGTTTGGATGGAGGAGACCTTACAGGTCATCTCGTTCTAACCCCCCTGCCACAGGCAGGGACACTTTCCACTAGAATTCCACTTTCCACTAGAAATTGATGACATGGAAGCTCTGGGAGTTGCATTGTCACTGCAGCCAGGTTTCAGGTCCCCTAATTTTACTGAAGGCAGACACGCACTCAGTGAGGGCTGGCACAAACCTCCCGAGGGCTCTCAGTGTTGCAGGTCTCAAACCATTCCCTGAGCTGATTTGATGCACTAAACTGGCAGAGTTACAGTTTCTGACACTGAAATGCTGAAAGATGACTTTACTGGCTGCATAACCGTGTGATGAAAGAAAACACGGAGAAAAGTGGGTAAAAATGTAGACGATGGAAAAGCAAATAAAGGCTTGGACTGGCAGCCTGATTCTTTTCAATTTTCACTTTTGTTTCCCTTGCTGCCCTTTCAAATATCCCTGTGGGGTTTGAAACAACACGTGTGGTGGTTGGGAGGCAGCACGGGAATACATGGAGGTGGCCAAGGCTTCCCATGGAACGGCCACTGCTGGTCCCCATGACTTGGTGGGTGCACCAGGAAAGGAGAGCCAAAGCTGGATCCAGCTGCCTGTTGGACTCTGCAGTTTCATCCCACCTGTGCTTCCAGGTATGTGACTCTCCCCCTTCTCCTGGACCTTTAAAGAGCAAACACAACTCCTGCTCTTGGCACGTTCCCACTTCCAGGGAGGGGAGAAAACCACTCTCCCTGCGTGTTCAGATGGTTTAAAGCCAGGATGAGGTTTCCTCAGCGCGATGTGTGACACACAGCACGTGCCAGCAGGCCAAGGTCACCTCGGATCACACCTGTGCCTGCCTTTATTTGCCCACCTGCTCTGCCTGTGCCCGGCAAGTGTCACCTCCAGCCCAGGGGGTGGAGGAACAGCAGGAGCTGAGCTGTCCCCCACACACCCAGGGGATGTGTGATAAGGTTATCTCTGCAGGGACACCCGGGGAGAGCCCAGGGCGTGCTGCAGGGACACACCGTGCATTCCCAGCCCCTGGAAAACGGGGCGTGCTGCAGGGACACTGGGAGCTTTTAAAGGCGCGTTAAGGGAGGATGGGTCCGGAGGCAGTGCGGAACAGGCACCTCTGGAGCTTTCCAGCCAAGATGCCCCTGGAGGAGAAGGGGTCTGTCCCCTCTCTGTGCCCTCCAGGGGGAAGGAAAGGAGCTGTTTAAGGATGGCTGACAAGGTGCTGCTGGGCCATCGCTTGGAGCTGATGGTCTCAGGGGGGTCTTTGCCAAGCTCAGCTCCCCAAAATCCCCTCTTGGGATGGCGGAGAGCGATGGACCACGGGGGGGCGTGGCAGGGAGTAGGGCGTGGTCAGATGAAATGGGCGTGGTCAATAGGATGGCGGNAACGAGCGTGCGAAAAGCGCTTAATCGGGGTGGGGTTGGCCTTGGGTGGGTTAGCCCGGCCGCGATATCCCTGCCTTGGGGCTGTCGGTTCCACAGGGGTGGTTGGGGGAGCTGCATCCAGGTCTGGGGTCCCCAGGACAGGAAAGGCTGGGGATGCTCCAGGGCTGGAGCCAGGCTGGGAGCGCTGGGAATGTTCACCTGGAGAAGAGAAGGCTCCAGGGACACCTGAGAGCCCCTTCCAGNTGCTGGGCCATCGCTTGGAGCTGATGGTCTCAGGGGGGTCTTTGCCAAGCTCAGCTCCCCAAAATCCCCTCTTGGGATGGCGGAGAGCGATGGACCACGGGGGGGCGTGGCAGGGAGTAGGGCGTGGTCAGATGAAATGGGCGTGGTCAATAGGCTGGCGGCGAATGGAGGGGGCGTGGCCAGTGCGCGAGTGGGCGTGACCGGGTGACCGAGCCCTTACAAGGGGCGTGGCCTTCACGGGGGGCGTGGCCAGGGTGGCTGAGCCCTTTAAGAATGGGCCTAAGTCATGAGGGGGCGTGGCCTGTGTGGAGGGGGCGTGGCCTGCGCCGCGCCGCTCAGCCGTCAGGCGGCGCCGCGGCCACACCCAAGATGGCGGCGGGCGGCGGCGGCGGGCCCGTGTGACGGCGCCGCCATGTTGGTGAGGGCGGTANGGACACAGGGAATGGCTTCAAATGGACAAAAGGCAGGGATAGGTGGGATATTGGGAAGGAATTCCTGGCTGGGTGGATGGGAAGGGACCAGAATGGATTTCCCAGAGAAGCTGTGGCTGCCCCTGGATCCCTGGGAGTGTCCAAGGCCAGGTTGGAGCACCCTGGGCTGGTGGAAGGTGTCCCTGCCCATGGCAGGGGGTGGAATGGGATGGGTTCTGAGGTCCCTTCCAGCCCATCCTATTCTGGGATTCAATGACAGTGGAGGGCACAGCTGAACGAAGCTTCCCCCCTGCTGGAATTAGGTAAGGGATAGGGAATTCCACTCCCTGAGCTGCTCCTGCCCTCGGGAGAGGGGAAGGCAGCGTTTGCTGGGAAGGAGAACACCAGGTGCCTCCTGCTCCACGTGCTCCAGTTGCCTTCCCTGGAGCTCCCCAGGCTCCTGGACCAGCACCAGGGTCCAGACAGAGTGTTTTGGCTGGGGGTGTTTGCTGGTTTGCTCTGCTGACCCTGCAGGTGCTGCTGTTCCCAGGCTGCCCGGAGAGGAGCCTCACATCCTGCTGGAGTGCGACAGCAGCGCCCTGGATCCCCTCCAGCGGCATCTGAAGCTCTACAAGATCCGCAGGAAGGTGGACATCGCGCCCCGCCCGGACCTCTCGCTGTGGGCTGTGCTCCCTGGGGACAGCTCCCTCCCAAAAAGTGCAGGGCGGGCTGTGCTGCTGGCTCCTGACCCCAGGACAGAGCTCATGGGCTGGAGGCTGATCGCAGAGAAGGGAGCAGACCCGTCGGAGATTATCCCTGGGAGTGAAGTTGGAAACGTCCAGGATTACCACAGGCACAGGTATAAGCAAGGTAAATCCGAGCCCTGCTTCGCACTCTGTGGCACTGGGTTTTGGGAGTTCACATGCTGAGATAAGACAGCACAAGTAATGTGTTTAATTTGTTAATTAATACAGGTATTAATCGCTGCTTTGACTGGTGGTTTTAATTCTGTCCAGTGACAGAAGCGATATTTGGGTTTTCTGTTACTCAGGTCGTGGGGACTGCTCAGGAACGCCAAAAGAAAACCAGGATTATTCATTTCCTTAGAGAGAAGCTCCTGTGGTTTGAGTAATTTTGATTATTTTGGGATTACACACAGCCCGTGTGTTTTGCTTGTTGCTAAGGAAGGACAAGGAAACGCCCAGACTTACTTCCCTAAAAATCTATGGTTGGATTCACTAAGTTAACTCAGAGACCAAGGCGGGGATGTTGGATTTGAGAGGGAACTCGCTGCTGGGAGCCCCTGTGCCTTTGATTTTATTGTGTCCAGGCTCATAGTGGGCTAAATTAATTGGCAGAGTGAAAGGTGATGCCCTTAAATCAGAGTCAGTCTGGTTTATGAGTCAAACAATTTAGAGCACAAGTGTATGAGGGGCGTTCACCCCTTGGCTTTACTCTCTCCCTAGGAATTCCTGAAGGTGTGAAAGATCTCCCTCCCGGAGTGGCCCTGCCTCTGGAATCCAACCTGGCCTATCTGAACGGCATCAGCTTCACCAAGGGCTGCTACATCGGGCAGGAGCTGACGGCCAGGACGCACCACATGGGTGTCATCCGCAAGCGCCTGCTCCCCGTGTGCCTCTCGGCCCCTCTTCCCTCCCAAGGCATTCCCGAGGGTGCCGAGATCCTCACGGAGGCAGGAAAGCGGGCTGGGAAATTCCGGGCTGGAGGGGGTGACCTCGGGATAGCCCTGCTGAGGTTGGCTCATGTAAACGAGCCGCTCTGCGTCAGTCTGGGAGGGGATAAAGTGAAGCTCAGCGCAAGCATGCCTGAGTGGTGGCCAAAAAACGCTGCTTAATGGTGGGGGGGAAACACCCTTTGCCTTATGGAGGATCTTATTTTGGGGGAGAGCTTTGGGAAGGCGACTGGGGTTTGTGGTGTTTGATGGAGGGTGTAACAGGATTCCTCAAATCGGGACTGAACAGCGGGAACCCAAAGCTGTGAGGTCGGGTCATCCCCGTTTATTTAGGGCTTGCCACGTGTTGTTGGGTTGAACTCTGGATGAATTTGGAGTCTGACACTCCATGGGACTCTGTGCTCCGTGTAGGGTTCGGGGTGTGTTCCCACGGAAGTGAGCGATGGGAGCAGGAGATTCCCCGTTCTGTGCACTGAATGTTCCAGTTCAGAATTCCCATTTCGTGGTGTTATAGTGTGGGTTTTTTGAGTGGAGATCATGCTGCTCTCATATATTCTCAGGCTAAAGTGTTTATTGCAAATTGCTCCTTGCATTGAGCTTCCCAAACTTGCTGATTGCGTGGGTGGTTCTCCCCACCGCTGGAATTGTGTCCAGGAAGAGGAATACCTTGTCCTTCACATTTCAGACCTTGATTTCAACTTGGCCTTTCTTTGCTTCATTTTTTTTCTGGCTCCCAGCACTTTTCAGCCTTCCCAATTTTCTTGCTTCTGCGGTCACCATATTCCTCTTTGTTGCTTCCAGAGCCAACCAGCTCCGTGTCTCCTAACCCTGCCAACCTGCAGTGATTTATAGGAGCCCTCTCTATTTTTATATTACAATAAATCCATGATGACAGAGGTGCCCAAGTCCCCCCCCCCTTCATTTTGACCCAAAAAAAAGGTCTTGCATGAATATTTGTAACCAAACCTGTCCAAAGCACATTCTTAAAAGTTTCTGTGTTACCGTGAAAGGAGTTTGTGTGTGAAAAATGCTCATATTGATTAAAACTCTTATGGTTGTAAAAATGAATCTGTGGAATATCTCCTTAATTATTGTATCTGATTTATTTGTGGTTTATGTGAAGGTTTATTTGCCTGGTGTGAAGATACACAACAAAATAAATACTTTTGCAGGTTGCTTGCTGGCAGGAAAAATGCCTTGGAGTGTTGGTCAGGTGTGGGATTGTTAACAGAGCCTTTCTGCTGGAAAAATAAATGGGACTGGATCCTCCACGTGCTGCCCATTGATGCTGCTTTGCCAGAGGCAGCTTTTCCATCGTGCAAAGTCTCAGAACAGTTTTATTGTCCTCGTCTGGTGTGAGCAGAGCCCCAATAAACTCCTGTTTGGGGAAGCCCTGAGTTACTCCTGCCTTAGACACGCGTTCCTTTTGCCTTTTGAACTTCTTTTGAAGGTTTTTCTTGCAGCCTGTGGGAGGTCAGGCATGAAATAAGGTGGTGCTGAAATGGAGAGGCATCAGATGGGTTCTGGAGAAAGGATGTGGCAGAAATGGGGAGGGGGCAGCCCCAATCCACGACATCCTTGATCCATTTTCTTCTCCCTCACGTCCTTCTCCATCTATTAATGGTTTTAGTGGGGTGAGCTCGGGGGTGATTTTTGCCAGAGGGTTTTTGCCTCCCTGCCAGCCATGGGAGAATTAAGGTTGGAAAAGAGCTGCCAGAACACAGGATCCAACCCATCATGGTGGGGAGAACACGTTGAAATGTCTGGTTTTGGGAAAAGAAGGTGTCATCTTTTATATTTTTTTCCCCCTGCCCTTTTGTAATTTTTCTAGGAGCAGTTCTTGCATTTTTTTTAATATTTCCTGCCTCAGTAAACTAAAATAACCAAAAAATTAAATTGTTTCGGTGTGGTGAAGAGTCCAGGAGAATGACTGCTAATAATACTCTGTATCTATCTATCTATCTATCTATCTATCATCTATCTATCATTAATATAATAGCATAATATGTAGTATAATATATAACAATATACATACAATACATATATACATAACATAATACATATCTATAACACATTATACATATAACAGATAAAACCATGGAATATATGTTCAGCTGAGTTATTAAAATCACAGCAATCCACTATTAAAAATATAATTACTGATAAGAGTTGGCCGGGCTGTGTGTGAGCATCTTCACTCTGCATTACCTGGAGTCAGCAACTTAAAAAAAACCCTCACAAATATTAATATTTGCTTAATAGCAACAGTTTGTGGGTGTTTCCCTGCAATGACCTTTGAGGGCTTCAGGGAGTGCCACGAATGGCATTTATTCCTCACAGCCTGTGATGATCCTGCTTTTCCAGAAGGATCAAGTTCTCCAGTGTTTCCAGAGCTGGAAACTTTGGCAGTTTTTACCCCCTTTGCACAGCACTCCCTGCTGAAACCACGCTCTGCCCAAGCACTGGGGGCGCTTCACGTGTGATTTTGGGGCATAGCAGCACTTCTGGTTGCTTGTCTCTGTTGGCAGCACAGTTTCTGCTGGATGCAGACAGAGAAATGCTACATTTTGCCCTCCAACTCATTTTCTCCACCCTTTCCCTGCGTGGTATTTTGCTTTTAGGTGGACTGTGAACTCTTTAAAACAGGCTCTCTTGTTCTTTTTTTTTTGTTCTGTAGCGTGCTGTTCTCAAACCAGTGGAAATAATTCCTGCCTGAACTGTTTTTGTGTCACTTCCCAGTGACTGAACTTTATATTAATTATATTATATTAATTATATTAAACTGGGTTTTATGTAATTTTCTTGAGAAAGATGATCATGGCTCCGTTTGCCATTTCCATTGTCTCTGGATTTATTTATCACCTTCAATAATGTAATATTCAATAATATGTAATTTTTGTATACTATTTATATATATATAATTATTTTATATATATGTTTGTATTCATGTGTATATACATGCATACATATACATAAATGTGTATATATGTGCATATGTATGTATACACTATATCATATATATAGTATATAGTATTTGTATATTAAATATATTAATGTTAAATATTAATAATTTAAATATAAGAAAATTAATGCTATAGTATTAATTGGTAAATTAATTTGTAAATGAAAATATATTATTAATGTAGTTACATATAGCAGGAATATATTTTATATATTACCCCAATGCAAAATATATTAATATAATTACATTTATAAATTCACATAAATGTATTTATATAAAACATAAATATATACACTCAATATATAACTTTTGTATGTTATTTATATTTAGTTTTATATATTGTTATATGTTCTTGATAGAGATATACTTGAGATAGATTATAGATAGATAGATAGATAGATAGATAGATACAGAGTATTATTAGCAGTCATTAATTAACTTTAGCAGAGTGATCACCTGAGAACAATTCCCTCGACATCCCTCCTGATGGGGCCGGAGCGGGTGCATCCCGAGTCCCCCGCCCTTCCCTCCCACCTGGCATGAGTTTCCCCCCTAAAGGAGGCGGCTCAGCCCCCTTTGGGGCCGCGCCTGGGTCCCTCCCGGCGCTGCAATCCCGCATCCCGCCCTGCGGAGGGAAAAACTACGATTCCCATGGTGCTCCCGCATCCTGGCGCTGCGCTGACATCGGCCCCGCCACGGCGGAGGGCGGCTGCGAGGCGAGGGCACCCGGAATGTAAGGAAACGCGGAGCCTGGGGGTTCTCTGGCTCCGGGAGCTTCTGGGGCGGCACCGCGGCCGCTCGGGGTGGGCTTTGAAAGGATGCTTGGCCAAAAAAGAGCATCGCGGGGGGAAGCTGGCGCTTGGGGCAGCTCGGCGCTCCCGTGCCCAGCGTCGCCTCCGGGGGCCCTTCGCTTCGCCCGCTTGTTTTGGGGTTGGGTTTTTTCCCATCCCCTTTTTGTTTCCAGCGCTGCGGCTCCAAGGGGTGGGAGGAGAGACGNTTATAAATTCACATAAATGTATTTATATAAAACATAAATATATACACTCAATATATAACTTTTGTATGTTATTTATATTTAGTTTTATATATTGTTATATGTTCTTGATAGAGATATACTTGAGATAGATTATAGATAGATATGGATAGATATGGATAGATAGAGATATAGATAGATAGATATGGATAGATAGATAGATATGGATAGATAGATAGATATGGATAGATAGATAGAGATAGATATGGATAGATAGATATAGATATATATGGATAGATAGATATAGATAGATAGATAGATATAGATAGATATAGATATATATGGATAGATAGATAGATATGGATAGATAGATATGGATGGATGGATGGATGGATGGATGGATAGATAGATAGATAGATAGATAGATAGATAGATAGATAGATAGATAGATAGATAGATAGATAGATACAGAGTATTATTAGCAGTCATTAATTAACTTTAGCAGAGTGATCACCTGAGAACAATTCCCTCGACATCCCTCCTGATGGGGCCGGAGCGGGTGCATCCCGAGTCCCCCGCCCTTCCCTCCCACCTGGCATGAGTTTCCCCCCTAAAGGAGGCGGCTCAGCCCCCTTTGGGGCCGCGCCTGGGTCCCTCCCGGCGCTGCAATCCCGCATCCCGCCCTGCGGAGGGAAAAACTACGATTCCCATGGTGCTCCCGCATCCTGGCGCTGCGCTGACATCGGCCCCGCCACGGCGGAGGGCGGCTGCGAGGCGAGGGCACCCGGAATGTAAGGAAACGCGGAGCCTGGGGGTTCTCTGGCTCCGGGAGCTTCTCACGGGGCGGCGCCGCGGCCGCTCGGGGTGGGCTTTGAAAGGATGCTTGGCCAAAAAAGAGCATCGCGGGGGGAAGCTGGCGCTTGGGGCAGCTCGGCGCTCCCGTGCCCAGCGTCGCCTCCGGGGGCCCTTCGCTTCGCCCGCTTGTTTTGGGGTTGGGTTTTTTCCCATCCCCTTTTTGTTTCCAGCGCTGCGGCTCCAAGGGGTGGGAGGAGAGACGCTCCCCATCGCCCTGGCAACAGCGTGCGCGGGGTAACTCGGGGTACCCTGGGTACCTGGCACATCCCGGTGCCACCTCCGCTTCCCCGGTGCGCCCCTGGCAGGGGCAGAGGCACAAGGGGACAGGTTTGTGCCGGTGGGAGCCGCGGGATGAAGGGGCTCCTCTCCCCGGGAGAGATGCTGGCGGTGCCCGGAGCGGTGCTGGCGTTTTGGGGATGGGGAGGACAGCCCAGAGCGGGTCCTGCGGGGTCACTGATGTTGGCTTGGGCTGCCGTGGTTGGAAATAAGCGTGGCTTACTCGGCCGGGAGCCCCCAGCCCTCCGAGGGGTTCTGGGACCGAGGGTGCTCGGCAAAAACCTCCTTCTCTTAAGTACAGCGTTCTCTTGGTGTTGGTAACCAGTTTCCTAATAGGAAGGATTTAGGAAGTAAGTGGGTGGGAAATTTGGGAATACCCGCCGTCAGCTTTTCCCTAAGGAATACAGTAACTCCTCAGTTTTATTTTTCCTTGGAAACAGTTCGAGGCTGTGCAGTGACATTGTAGCAGCGTTTGCTCCGGTCTGCAGAGTCCCAGGGTTTGGATCAAGATTAGCGCTTGGGTTGCACTGAGTGAGGAGCAGGTCGGGTGGGAAAAGTGGCTTTCTATCTAATCCCGGGAGTGTAATGAAACTGAAATGCAAACCCGTATATTGTGTGTTCTGATCCTCGTGCACCTTCATTAAAAGTAAGTTCTATTTACTTGGCCACGTGCCAGTTTGGAACTTCAAAGAGTGCGGGTTTTACACGCTCGTTGATGGATAATTTCAGCACTTTTATTTGGTTTAAATTCCATTTGGAGAGACATTTTGGTTTGGCGGAGTTTAAACTGCGCTGGACAGGCCACCTCTCAGTGAACCTGGAAAAATACATTGTGACTTCAGCTGGAATTGCATATTCCTAAACAGAAAAGGTTTATGTTATTACCAATAATCCCGTTTTACAACACAGGGCACGTTCTACAAGTCGTGCACTTGAGGTGCCTTTGGTTTAGTTGACTTTAAAGCGAGTGGAGGCTCAGTAAGGACTCTGTGCCTGTTTGTTTAGTATCCCCTGGTGTTTCCCTGGGCTGCCACGAGATAATGGAGCGTGACACGTGCCAGGAGCTCTAAGTGAAGGTGAGTATATACAGGGAGCTGGCACGAAGTCCTCTATGTTTCCTTGGAGCCTGGAGGAATATATAAAATCCTCTGGAGCTCCAGAGTAAGGGCTTCAGTCATTTTTGTATGCAGAAGTCCTTGGAAATAGTGAGACTTGAGTGTTTGGAGCACTTGTGGCTCTGGACCACACTTAGTGTGGGCAGAGCTGTAAAAATCTATCATTAAAAAGGAACTGATATTGTTGTCAAATAATTTAAATGAATGGCAGAGCAGGGCTTTGTTTCTAACTACCTGCTGGTTAATTATTCCTAATTCCACACCCCCCACCCCCTTCAATAAAGGAAGAAGTGGGGAGTTTGCAAATTTGAATTTCTGAAACGAGTGACTCGGGGAAGGCAGAAGTGATAATGGCACACATGTAGCCACAGTTCTGGATCCTGTGGCTTCCTGAGTGCTCACTGTATTTAGTTTCTTATTTTTTAAATATAAATGCTGCAGAAATGTTCTGTTTGCTTGGGTTTTTTTTTCCTTTTCTGGCTCAGGAAGAAATCCCTCACAGAGGTACCAGGGTTCTGTTTCAAGGATGGAATCGAGGAGCAGATTGGAGTCTCCTCCACAGCAAACTTGGTGTCATGTAGCTTTGTAAAGACAGACCTAAATATAAAGCACACACAAAAAAAAGGTGTGTTCGAGGGAAATGTGGGTCTTCAGACTTGGCAGCAGTTTTCCCAAGTAACCTGATTCTGGAACTTGCAAACCCTCAGGAGTGTGGGTGGGAGTTTTTCGGTCTTCCTCATGATCTCCCTAAAATACTGAGGTATTGTTTTGAAAAAAACCCAACAAACAAATCTGGAAAATTAGCTGTACCCACAGCACGTGGAATTACAAACCCTGGGCTTGGATATTTAGGTTGTGGGAAGTTTGTGTCTCCGTAGAGGTGTACACAGGGAAGATGTTATCCTTTTAAATTGAGGTTCAGGAGGCACCAAAATCAGTCGGGTGGCCATGCAAGTGCTGTTTTCTAAGGTTCAATTAAACTTCCTGTTGCTGATTTTAAAGCATTGATGGGAAGACGAGTGGGCACTGCGCTCCTGAGAAAGATCAGGAGGGTTGCATTTCTTTTGGGATGTGTTGCCAAGGAGTCTGTTGTAACTCCAGTAAGCTTTGAACCATCCATCAGGTTCTGTGGGGCTGGATGTCCTGGTGATAATGGATTCCTGTCAGTGCCATGGAAGCTGCCAGGATCCTGGAGGAGAGAGCCAGAGGAGTGTCCTCGCAGGGAAAAGGGGCAGCGGCAGCATTTGAAGTGTTCCCTGTGGGCTGCTCATCCCGTCACCTTACAGGGTGAATCCTGTTCATCCCACCCTTGGGATGAATAGGGAAGGACTGGGGTTATCCAGGGAGACTGAGAGGATGTGGTAAGGAAACTGCTGCTGTCACAGTGAAATTGGGGTAGGGAATGGGCATGTTGGGAGTTGCTTATCCCATTCGCCTGCTGGTGGAACAGCTTGTCTCCTTCTGGTGGAGTGCTGTGAGCGCTGCTCTTTTTGCTCAGAGTCCTTTCTGAACAAGGTGTCAGAAGAAAATAAAATTGTCGAGTTCCGGATGTATTAAAGCGCTCAATGAGAGGCTCTTAATTTGATTTCTTTAACAATTTTAATTTGTCAGTGTAACAATGCAAGCTGGCAGGGCTGCTTTAACTAGAGCAGTGACTTCTACCAAAGCTCTGGGGCAGCACCCTGAGGGTACTCAACAGGCTTTTATAGCAGTGCATTATATCACCACTGAAAGTTCTCTTTCCCTGAAGGAAGGTGTGCTGGCTGGAGCACAGGGGTGGCACTTGGGCCTGTTTTGAAGACCTGGGTGAATTTTAGGCTCTGCTTGGAGATTGGGAGGCTGAGTGCAGCACCTGCGATGCTTTGGAGGTTTCCCCATGACTCCAAGCAGTTCCTCTTTAGGGATATTAATGGATTGTTGCTTGGGCTTTCAGGTGTCAAGTAGTGCTTTGTGAAACCCACTTCTGAAGTGAGAGCAGGTCATCCACAGTGGGATGTGGGTAGAGTCTGGCATCAGCTGACTGCTTTAGCACAGGAGCTTTGTCAGGTTTTAAGAATTTATCATAATATGACTGTTGCACACTTTACCTTAACTTACCTTAATCAACAGAGCAGCTCTTCTCCCAGCCAGAGCTTTGTGCCACTGAACATGAAGCCTTACATTTGTGTAGGGCACTGGTTGCTAACCTGGGACGTGTTTTGGTGTGTCGTGTAACGACATGAGAAGCGTCACGCATGTGACATGCAGGTGACAGTGGGCAGGCACAGCGGGGCACTCTGCCTTAACAGGGGAGGTAGAGGAGGTTGTGCTATAACAGGTCAAAATTAATGTGCAGAGAGCACAGGGAAGGATTTAAAAATCAGCACGTTATACTTGGAGCCCTCCTGGGAATACGGAATCATGGAATTGTTATATTTAAAATCGCTGAGTTCAACCCTTACCCCAGCACTAAACCCTGTCCCCAAGTGCCACATCCATGTTTTTGAACACTTCCAGGAATGGTGGTTCTATCACCTCCCTGAGCAGCCTGTTCCATTGCCTGACCACCCTTTTGGTGAAGAATATTCCCTAATATCCAATCTGAACCTCCCCTGGCATAACCTGAAGCTATTCCCTCTTTTTCTGTAGATCTCACCTGGAACTAGACCCCCACTCCCCCCTCCTGGCAGGGACTTGCAGAGCCACAAGGTCCCCCCTGAGCCTCCTTTTCTCCAGGCTGAGCCCCCCCAGCTCCCTCAGCCCCTCCTGCTGCTCCAGCCCCTTCCCAGCTCCCTTCCCTTCCCTGGACATCCTCCAGCCCCTCCAAGTCCATGTTGTCGTGGGGGGCTGTGCTTTTATCACACCTGGATTTTGTCCTGCCGTGTGATGGGGGTGGATGTTCAGTGCTGTGGCAAATGTGAGCAGGTCAGGGGGTGACTCTGTGTGCTCTGCTGGTGGACGTGGATCTGTGATGGACCTTGGTCTGACAGGATGAAGCTGGAGAGAGGACACATGTCAGGCCATGGCCCTCTGCCTTCATGATCCTCAGCCCATTCCAGGACTTTGTGTGACCTGTGGCCAGCAGGTCTCGTACCTGCTGAGCTCTTCTGTGGTGTGGGATCTCACAACAGTAAACAGGAATAACACCCATTATTGTTCTACCCGTGTGTTGGATGTGGGTGGTTCTGGAGGGGCTGTGACTTGGAGAGAGGACGGGAGGAGCAAGGAGGGGATTGTAGAAGTGAGTTTCCTACACGAGTACGACTCTGACAGATGTGGTAATTGCTGCTTTTCTTTTAATTGCTTTCAAACAGGCTAAGCCAGTCCATGAGAACCTAAATTTCGGCTTGCACAGCAATGCTGCCCGCTTCAGAGGAGAGAAGTTGGGTACTGACAAGAAGGACACGGTCAAAGGGCCACCCCTGGGCATTGCAATCCACAGGTGAGTCCCGAAAGTGGCAAACAGAAATAAAAACTCACGTGGCGTGTTTGCTTTAGAGTGAATAACCACATAACAAAAAATCCCTGGACACCTGAAGAGGTTGTTCCATCCCAGATGGAGCAGCTTTCACTGCTTGTGTCAGGGCAGAAGAGCGATCCTGTGTTTGTGGGATTCAGCAGATCCCCCTTCTGTGCCATCAGTGCGTGAGTGTTCTCAGTGGTAACTGGGCAATGGAACCCACATGTTTAACAAGCATCTCAGAAATGTGTTATTCCCCCAACCCTTAAATGGTGCTTTTTGATGTGCTTTTGACCCAGCTGTCTGAGATGCTTCAGACTTCGTTTCTTTTTCTCAGGGGAAAAAAAGCTTCTTGATTATTTGTTCCTAAAAAGGAACATTTCCCTTTGCTGCTGCTGCTGCAAAAAAAGCCTTTTTGGTGCTGTGAAATTGGGATTTAGAAGGAAGTCTTCAGTAATCTGCCACTTCTATGGATTTATCACTGACATTGAGAGATATCTGGATAACTGACCTATTTCTCCCCTGAGTTTGGTTTATTTACATATCCCTGCTGCCTGTTTACTTGTGGTGGTTCATTTCCTGGGTAATCCAGGAAAGCAATTTATAGAATTCTGATTTTTTTCTGTTTTTTTTTTTCCTTTTCCACACAAGTTTCAGAGATTTACTAGCAGTGCATCCTGAGTTAACCAGTCCCAGTGTGCTGTAGGTTAAGGAGGCTGCAGGTAGAAGTTGTTGGAAGGCTTAAAAGAAAAACAACCAGCCAATCCAAAACAAGCCTTTTCTTATGTTTTCTGGGTAAGATAAAGCAGAAATAAACAGGAAATGTTTATCCTGCCAGGAAATCGGGGCAGAATACACTCAGTGTAAATGGAACAACACTGTGCAGTGCTTTTGTTTATTGTTGTTAGCAGAGATGTTTGGAAAAAGCATCCTTGAGCAATGCTTTGTAGCAGGGAGTTCCTGCAGTTTTAGGATAAAACTGGCTGTAAAAAGGGCTTCTTGCTAATTTAGCTCGAATGCTTTCTGGAAAATCAAGAACTTTGTGTCAGTGGAAGCATTTTATTCTAATTGTATGGTGAAGCAAACATTTAGCTGTGATTGCATTGTTTTCAGCTTGTAACACATCCTTTCAGAGAACTGTTAGTTTTATAAAAGCCATAAACTCTTCTTGCCTCTCAACAGGAAGAAATCCTTCCCTGGGAGGGTGGGCAGGCCCTGGCACAGGTTCCCAGAGAGGCTGCCCCATCCCTGGAAGGCTCCAAGGCCGGGTTGGAGCAACCTGGGCTAGTGGAAGGTGTCCTGTTTCAGCGAGGTACCCCAGGAACACAAAAAATTGGCAAAATTTAATAGTCTCTATGAATAAATTCCTAAAACTCCTTCCAGTCTACCTGGGGAGCGGGGCCCTTCAGTGCCCTGTCAGCAGCTCTTGCCATCTTGGAATAACATTTGCAGCCTTGAACTGTTTCCAGGACTAGGAACAAAACATTTCCAGTAATAAGAAATAATAGGAGTGTTTCCTGCTGTAGCCACGGGGCTGTGAAATCTTCAGGCAGGGGATTGTCACAAGATACAGATCTCCGTAGAGATCTTTTAGGTTTTTGGAAGATCGAGGGCTTTCTCAGGTGGGAGTTTGCCAATGAAAATAATTTCCTCTAATTGTGTAACGAGGTGAATGTTCAGCCCCTCTCGGGCAGTGCTGGCGAGGCAGAGACTCCTGTGGAGGAAAAGGGGCTCAGAGCTGTGTTGGGAGGTGCAGTTCTGTCCTGGCCATCCCTGGCACCGCACGAGGTCCTGAACAATCTGCTCCCTCTCGGGGCACTGACTCCAAATTTTCCACACCAGCTGTTCCCAGCTGTTCCCAGCTGTCTGCTGTGCAGGATTCTCTGTTCACAGGACATTTATCGTGCCCTTTGCTAAGATCTGTGGGTTTCACCTGCCTGTACAAGGCTGGCAGCTGCGCTGCCTTGGCACGGCTGGGGAATGGGAGGGGGGCAGGAGGAGGAGTGAGGGAGTCTCAGCTTTGCCCAAGGTGCCCAAAGGAGCCAGGTGACCAACACTGAGTTGGTGTGCAGGGGAACTCAGGGTCACAGGCTGGTTTGGGGTGGAAGGGACCTTAAAGCTCATCTTTTCCACCCCCTGCCATGGGCAGGGACACCTTTCACTGTCCCAAGTTGTTCCACCCTGGCCTTGGACACTTTCAGGGATCCAGGGGCAGCCACAGCTTCTCTGGGCACCCTGTGCCAGAGCCTGCCCACCCTCCCAGCCAGGAATTCCTTCCTAATATCAAATCTAAATCTCCTTTTTCATGTCACAGCTATCACAACAGGATGGGTGTCTAACAGCTTTGGTACTTTCTAGTTTCATGTACATTTATACTTCAAATATTACCATTATACTGGCAAAGTTCTCATCTATTTCTCCTCAAAGAAACTTTGGATGAGCTTCTAAACACACAGAACTGCCCAAAGCTTTGGGAAATAGTGACTGTGCTTGGTAAGTGCTTTTATTTGCTCACTCCTTTGGTGATGAGCTGCTTGCACAAGTTAAGACCCTCTGTGTGCATTTGAAGATGTGACTAATAACAGTGTTGGGGAAAAGTGTGTTCGGTTTCATGTGCAGGAAGAGGGTTTAGGACATGCACACTTTTATTTTTCAGGAGCAAACAGAAGTTGTATCTTGGTATCAAGGATTGTTTTGTTGCTATTTTGAGAGGTAATTTAGGGAGAGCAGAGGCTTTCCCAGGATGTGCAGGGTGGAAAGGATAAAATAAAAGCCCTACTGAAGACTGTAGTTGTCACATTTGATCTTTTTAATTTATGGGGGGGGGGGGCAGTCAGCATTTAATTTGGTTTTGTGGGTTGTTTGTTTTCGAATGCTGGAATCCTGTTCTCTCTTTTTACTGTAACTTGTTACTGGCTCTCAAGTAAATCCCAGGGGAGAATTTGTGTTTAACTAGGTGGAAGGACAAGCTCTGCTGTTTTGGAAGTGCCAAGGCTGTATCTCGGGTACATGAAGTACCTCCTCTCCTGATCTTTAGACACATTGTCCTGCACGACTCACGTTAGCAGTGATTAATGGCTCTGAAAATAAAAGATAAAGCCATTACTTACAGATCCTATTTTTAATCCATGCAGAAGTATTTTATCCCCTCGCCAAGGAGCAGAATTTATCCCTGGGAGTCTAAACAAGACCAAGGCTCGGTGGTTGTTGATACTGATAAATTATTCCTGAGATTTTGGCTTTGGGTAGAGGCCTTTGTAGCAGAAAATGTGGGTCCCACCCTCCTCCTGCCCTTCTGCAGGCTCAGAACTGACCCGTGTGACCCCAGCACTGCGGTGCCACTTGGGCTCCGGGCCAGGCACTTGTTCTTTTGTGTCATTTAATAATATAAATATCAGCTGTGTGCTCGTATGGAATTCTAGGGAATATTTGTGCAGCCTCTACAGGGTTCTGGCACCCCTGTTATTTAACAGGGATTTCTTTGGGTGTGAAAGACTAGTTTATAGTAAGTGCTAAACCCTCAGTGTAAGCTTCTTTTATTATTATTCAAAAAATTCCCAAAAGGATTTTTATGACCTGTGGTAGGAACACACCTGGCCAGGGACTTTCTTTACTCCTTTTTCAAACGGTACCCAGGGAAGGGAGATCTTCAGATCCATGAGAGCTTTCACTAGCCAAGATTTGACCAAGGGTTTGTAGGAAGCAAGGGAAAAATCCATGGAATTCCAAGTTGGAAGTGACCTCAGGTATCATCTGCACTAACCTTTCTTGGCACAAACGATCTGTGGATAAATAATTTATCTGTAATAGTCTTTTCTAGAGCAGCACTAAGGCAGGTTGCTTTTCTCACCCACACTTTGCTCTGTGGAGTTTACAGATGTCCCTCCCTGCTTTCCTCTTTTTTGGAATAATTGGTATTTTCAGGGATACGAGAGGGATAATTGCTGTTCCTTTTGTTTTCCAGAGGGGCTGTGTGTGCCTGTGGCATGTGCATTTCCAGTCACACGGGACATTCTGAGCTTGTGAGTGCGACACACCAACCCCTACAATGTGAAGTGTGTGGAGAATTCCTGTCATTGTGCAGCAAGTAATTATTACTATTATTTACATATTTACTTCTAAAAGACACGTTTGTCACATTTGAAGTCATTTAAGGCAAGGGAGGGAACATGGTTTAGACTTTATCTTTTGTCGTAGCGACGTTTCATTTGCCTAAAGAATCATTTAGTTCAAGAAATAAAAGCCAGGCTTTGCTTTGCTCCCTTTGCTGCTCCTTTACATAAATTTATAGTACTAAAAGTATTTCCTTTTTGTTTTGACACAGGTAAAATAACAAGAACCAAACCATGGACGCTCAGTTGTTTTCCCCATTGTTAGGAACGGTTCCTAATGCCCCACCGTGCCTGGAATCTCCCCAGCTGCACACTGACTGGTCAGGTGGTGGGGAGGATTTTGGCTTCAAAACTGCTCTCCAGGACTGCACAAAGAAAAGGTAGGAGCATCCCTGCTGGCATCTGGAACGCTGGAGTTGTTATGGAGCAGAACAAATGGGATTCTGCATCTTTTCAGGGCAAGTTAATGGGATAACTAGACACGGGTCAGGTGTGAGTGGTACCTGTGCTGCTGGAAGCATCAATATGGTACAGCTGCTCTTGAAAAATCTCTTATTGTGCCCTTGGTAGAATGCACTCAGGTTTGATTTTATGTTAAAAATAACGATTTTGCACTTCTGGATGCTGAATGGGTCTTTGCTGCTTGAATCATGAAACACTCTTATGGATAAATCTACTCTGGCCAAGCCCCGCTGTTGGTGTTGGAGTCACTTCTGATCATGCAGTAACATTATTAATGGTGCAGAGAAGGGCAGTGAGGATTCCCTGTCAGTGGAGATTAAATCAAACTCCTTGCTTTTGATTGGTCACCCCTGCAGAGGAATAACTCCTATAAAATCAGGAATATGAGGATAGCAAGGAACAGGGAATGATGGCAGAAACTAGGGAGCACCCACTGGAGTCGCTGGTTCTCTGCTTCATCCTGAGCATTTCCTGGCTCGTGGACAGCAATTGAATTTGTCATGTGAAAACCCTTCCAGCCCCAGAGATGCTTAAACAGTGTGTTCATGTTGGGCTCCCCTTCTGTTCTTGCCATCTTAATGCCAGGTGAGGGCAACATCAAAGAGTGGCAATCCTTTAATTCAGATATTCAATATTTTCTCAAAAGCAGCTTTTAGATTATTAGAAGGTAGCTTTTTTTTTAAAAAAAAGAAAATGGTGGTATTAATTTAATTGGTATAATTAACGTCTACACCCATTCTGAGGCTGCAGATATTCAGTGTTCCTTGGGATCTCCTTTAAGGAGAGGAAGAAAGTTTGCCATCTGACAAAAACACAGGAAAAATCTGGTTATCTAATGTCAGTTCTGCCTTCATAAAACATTTCCAAGAGCCTTTGCCCTTCTGTGTATCCTCAGTGAAATCACACAGAGCACGTTCCTTACAGAGGGAACTGAATAATCGTGGAGTGATGGGGGAAGGCAAAAGTCCAAATGTGGTGAGGTCTTAAAAGCCAGGAAGGCATAAATGGCATATTTTCACTGCAGCACGAGATTCACAAAGTGATTGCCTTAATAGTTGGTCCCAGGTTTTATGGCCTGTGGTAATTAGGGAGTAATTAAGTGGCAGCATTAGCAGAGGGTGCAGTTGGGATGAGCTGACACCAGGGAAGGCTCAGACCCTTCAGGGACAGGGAGAGGAATCACCAGCAGAACGGGGAGTGAAGTTTGTTAAAGCAAAACATGTGTTAGAGGGAAGAAGATCTTCATAGTGTTATGTTTTAATTAATGCCTCAGCACAGGCAGCTCTGTGAAGAATCCTTTTGCACCTGAAGGAAAAGCTGGGCTTGTGTGAGACCAGTGATGGTTCAACATCCCTGGTGTTGACCAGGAATGTTTACTAAAGCTGGGATAAAGTTATTTCTAACGTGGGGGATTTAAAAGTGGTTCAACTCAAGTATGACTTTTTTATTCTTGAGGTTAAAAGAATAGCTGTCGAATTAGAGAAGCAGATAAATTAGAATCCCCAAGAATTTGAGAGTATTGCTTGTGTTTGTCTTCTAAACGAGGCAGCCAAGGATTGAAGGAATGTCTATGAAATAATGGTGTCTTGGAAAGAGAAGAGAATCTTTTGCTGCTCCAGTCTCTTCCTTAAACAGCTTGGGAAGCCTCTGGTGAGCCAAGAAATCAGGAAAATTGTTCTGCTTCACTTAGGCCACCGAACTCCCAAATACAGCAAGAGATTTCTTTGTGTTTGGATGTTGAAGATATAAATCTCAAACTAGCAAATGCTGCTAAAATGAAGTTGTGATCCTTTACTTTTCCTTTTTGCCTGGTTTGTTTCGGAGAAAAAGGCTTAGACGTCAAAATAAAAGCTGTTATCTTATTTTTCCTTTCAGGGCACCAATAAATCTTTCTTATTCTGGCAATGGCCCTGATATGTTTGGGCTGGTGTCAAGCATTTTAGAGGAGCCAACCAAGCCAGAGCCAGTTACAGATTGGTAAGTTTGTTCTGAAAGCTCTTATAATTTCTGTGTTGTTTGTCCTGCCCATTGTCACACAGATGTGATTCACGTTTATTTCAGAGTTGAGCAACGAAGGTTTTATAAATTCCCTTAAAATGTGGCCGTGTTTTTACTTCACTTGCCATTAAAAAAAAAGGCAATAAACTGTTTAGAAATGCAAATTTCCTGATGTCTTCCTTTAACTTTACAGCATTTGGGGAGGGAAAAAAATATGATTAATTTTATCTAGCAGGGGGCTGACTGAATACAGTGGAATCTAAAACATTTAATAGATCCAAATAAACCCTGCAGTTATTAATATACATATTATAAACAGTAGAGACCAGTGCTGGCAGTCAGATTTTACAGAGCATTTGCTCAACTGCAGTGGGAATATTGAGTGTATTATAGTGGGAATATAGTGTGTATTTTTGGGGAGAGCTTTGTATGGCTGGTCAAGAACATAACGAGGGGAGCAACCACGGCCTGTGAACCATTTTAATGTCAGAAATGTTTTAAATCGTTAACTCTGTTACAGGAATTCCCTTTCAAGCTTGTTTCCCCCTATGTGGGCACCTGAGCTTGGAAGCCATGGGGAATTCCCAGGGCTCCCAGCGAAGCACTCGGTGGAAAACAAGGGTTTTCCAAGCCTGGTGGGGACACAGAGCTGCCAGCGGGACCAGCTGCGGAAGCCTCCAGATGTGGAGATGCTACACCGAGGTTTGGAAGACCTCCAGCTCCTGGAGTCTTGGCTTTCTCCACCCGGCAGTGCTCCCAGGAACAGCTGCCCTGGGAATTCCTCCCTGCAGAAGAGCAGCCCGATTCACCGGGAAGGGTTTGCGCTTCACAGCGTGAACCACAACCAGCATTTGGGCACCCACGACTGTGGGAGGTTAAATGGAGACTCTGAAAGGTTTGGCTCCAGTTTGAGCCCTTTCTCTCCTCAGAACAGGCTGAAAGAAGCCACCAGTGCTCAGGAGTATTGGAAAAGTGAAAGAGCGAGAGCTCTGAAAAGTTATGCTCCAGAACAACCTAAGTGTTCCCCCGATCTTCCCAGCCAGCCTTTTGATAACTCTTGGGGTAAAGTATCCCAGGACAACCACTGGTTTTCTAAAAGCTATGACAACTCTACAGCTGCCCATAAACTTCAGCCAGCTCTTCATCCATCTCTGTATTTTCTCAATCGATCCCCTAATGAAAATAAATTTTGTGGAGAGACAGCCGGGAAACCCCAGGAGACCCAGGTTCAAAATGGCCATTGCGGCTTTGCTTTGGGGGATGCTTTTAATAATAACGAATGTAAGATTAACGTTGGCCCCAAAGAGTTCTCTCCTAAAGCAGCTGAGTGTGATTTACCTGTGAAAAGTGTCATGCAGAATGGGAGTTGCTCATCGTACCCTGGGTGCCTGTGGCTGGATGGGAAGAGCCTGGGAGCTGGATTGGATCTCCCATATGGAAAACAAGTGTCAAGTCCCCAGTCCTCTTCAGGGGTTTCCACCATGTCTGGTGGTTCTCCCACCCATCAGTCTCTCACGCGGTCCTCTTACTACTCACAGCTCCTACCTGTCCTCCCTCCCAGCAAAGATGGAAGGCTACAAGTCTCAAATGGCTTTTCTAATAATTTGGGGGGTTCTGATTTCACCTCTGAAAACCAGAAGCTGATAAAACCCACTGGACGGTCCCAGCAGGATTCACTGGTGAACAAGGAGGGGCCATACCCTAAATCCCCTGTGAATTCCTCGTCCGACTGGCTAATGCAGCAGAAGGCTTTCAATGAAGACCCTGAGAAATACCACAGGTTTCCAAAAAAGCAGACCCAGGAAAACTGCACTAAAGATGATAGGAGAGGCAGAAGGAATTGGATGCCTCACTTTGGATGCACCACCCCAAGCCGCCCACCGTTCAACGTGTTCCCAAAAAAGCACGAACAGAACGGTGGCAGCCTGTCAGATTTCATCAATCCTTCTTTGCTTCCCTCTTTCCCATTAATGTCTGATTTTAAGCCAAATCCCAGCTTGCCTCTGTTTGATCCCCACCTGTTTTCATCAGCAAATAACTTGGGGTTTCCCCCTTCGCCGTTTCCGTTCTCGGAACTCGTTGATCTCTTCCACTGCGACGATTTTACCCCCTTCCTCAATGACCTGTTGGGTGGGGAAATACCTGCACCCTGCTTTGCCTTCCCAACCCCATTTCACAAGTACAGAACCCCCAGGACCCGCAGTGGCCCCGCCAATGAGCTTCATATCCGACTGGAGGAGTGCTGTGAGCAGTGGAGAGCCTTGGAGAAGGAGAGAAAGAAGGTAAAGCCCAACTTGATCGTAATTCCTCGGCTGGTTTTAAATCAGGTGAAGAAAGAGGGGAAAATTTTATGGGGTTTATGGGGTTTTTGGTCTTTCTTTTATTGATTGTTTTGGGGTTTTTTTTACCATTAATGTTATAGTTGTGTCTTTCCCTTTTTGTTTCCTGTTTTACGAAATCTTTGATTTTAGTAGAAAGAAAGTTAAACAGGCAACCCTGGGCAACCCTGTCCTGGGCTCTAGAGAAAACCTACAGTGTTTTGAGTGCACGTGACTTCTCCCAAGGGAAATTGCCATTTATTGCAGTCGTTTCCCTGCCTCAGACTCTCTTGCTGAGACCTCTTGTCAGGGAGGGATCACGCTGCTGATAAGTGGGAATGGAAGCTCTGTGCTCTGGAGGAGCAGCAGGTGCTTTCCCAAGAGGAGTCAAATCTCTGGATTCCGTGCCAGGTCTCAGAAACCAAACTGTCACAATCCCTGTCCTAATTATTCACTGAGTGCCTGGCCCTTCCTTCCGCTTTGGAGAACGCTCCTGGTCTCATAACGAGACCAGGCTGGATCTCTGGAGAACTTTTTCTTTCCAGCATCAACTGTGGGACCTTGCTAATGGAATTTGGGAAGTGTAAATAGAACTGCTTGTATTGTCCTCTCATGGGTGCCTTTAAATGAGACTCCTCTCTGCCTGCCTGGTCTTCTATGAATTCCCTACAAATGGGAGAGGCTGATTGTCATTCCACTGTTTTCAGAAACTCTTCTGCTTGTTCTGGTGGGGCAAAGGAGGCTGTGCCAAACCTGCTCAGGCAGCATTTGAGTCAATTAAGTCATTTGGGAAGACCAAATCATAGTTTTTGTATCATGGTTTTTATTTTATGATTAAAGGAAGGTTGTTCACGCTCATAGCCAGGTGTTTAATAATTAAAGGGATTTAATTGGCTCACTTACCTGGTCCATTCCATGTGATCCAGTTTTATCCTAATGATCTGCTTGGGGCTTCTCAGTCCTTTTTGTCATTAACAGACTCCATCTGCAGATCCCTTTATTTTACCCATTGTCTCTTTGGGGTTGCCTGCAATAGTAGATGTGTAGGTAGATTAGTTAATCACTTATTAGCTGTAATTCTTAAATACCCAGTGGTTTTATACGAATCCATGACTCTTTTCCCATCAATTTTTTTTCTCTGGATGTCTTTCAGGCTTCTCAGATGAGTCAGCCCTTGTAATCCATGTTAGCTGAGGGCAGAGACTAAGTTATTTGGAAGTGTCAGTAAAGCAAAGGACTTCAGCACAGATTTATAGCAGGAATGTCCATAGTGGGAATGTGGGCTTAGGCTTGCCTTGAACTGCAGTGTGGCACCTGAGCCCTCCCTCCTGTGTCCACTGTACACTGCAGAAGGAGTGAGAGAGGGAATCTACTGCTAGTTGTGTGTTTTTCACTCCAAGTGTAAGAAATTCCTCTCCAAAAATCGGTTTGGTGATGTTTAGTCACTGCCTGTGTTAGACACTGGGTAAACCCCTTACATTTCCCAATGGGGAGGTTTGCAGCTGGGTTATTAATTTTTCAGAGCTGATATAAATTGATGTAAATCTGACTTAATCCTGATGCACTTCAGCTACAATTTATGCTGCTCTGGTCACCTGTTTCTTTAATAATCATGGTCTGTAACACTTGAGACATGCAGTGAGAAGCACTGATTTAAACTCATAAAACCACAGAATTAGTAAGGTTGGAAAAAAACCTTTAAGATCATCAAGTTCAACAATCAACCAGCATCACCCTGTTCACCACTAAAGCACATCCTCAAGTTCCCCTTCCTTGGGTACTGTACAGGACTTTCTTTGCCTGGGTCTATCTCCAAGACTGGTTAAAATAAAGCTGTACAGCTTTGGTTCTAAAAGCTGACACTGAGCATTGTACCCTGAGGGAGAGCTGAATTGGGGAAATATTCCTACAAGGAAGCTGGAGAAGGACTTTTGACAAGGGCATGGAGTTGAGGGGACAAGGGGTATGGCTTTAAACCAAAAGAGGGCAGGGTTAGATTAGATTTGGGAAGGAACTCCTGGCTGGGAGGGTGGGCAGGCCCTGGCACAGGTTGCCCAGAGAAGCCGTGGCTGCCCCATCCCTGGGAGTGTCCAAGGCCAGGCTGGACTTGGAGCAACCTGGGCTGGTGGCCATGGCATGGAGGTGGGACTGGATAATCTTTAAGGTCCCCTCTGACCCAGGGTTCTGTGATATTTGGGAATGCTTTTCTGTAAGCTCAGTCAGAAGTGAAGATGGAATGCTCACTTCTAACACGCTTGAAAGTTCCAAACCAGCCCCAAAACTGCCTCGTAATATTGTATTAATTTCAAGGGTGTTCCTTTGCTCCTCAGACCGAGGCTGACCTTGCCAGGCACTTCCCAGGGAAGCACATCTCCACCTCCACTACCACCCCTGTGTCCCGACTCCCGGCCAATCCATCCCGCGTGGATCGCTTGATCGTCGACCAGTCGCGGGAACAAGCCAGGGTAGGACTTCTGGAGCTGCGATTCCACTTCTTTGGGGAGGGGGGGAGCGTTGTTTGGTTAAGGGAGGCTTGTAAACGCTTTGGTGTTTTCCATCAGGTGGTCACGTTAATAGGAAGAATGGAAAGGCTTCGTGGTGCCCCTGTCCACAGGAACATACGCACGGCCCTGGAGCGGCACAGGGAAGCCATCCAAGGAGCGCGGGCTCGTCGCAAGGATGAGATCGGCAACGCTGCTAAGCCCCAGAGACAAGGAGGGCCACGCCATAGCCACGAGAAAGGTACCTGCTCCCCGTCCCTGCCAAGCCTTCTCAGAGGCTTCGTCGTGGACGTGCTCCTTTTGGAATGGGTGGATTTGAAATAGGCAGCAAGTCTTGTAACTGCAGCAAGAGCAGGTTGTGAATATGCCCTTCTTACTCCTTAAGATTTTAAGTTACTTTGAGATCTGTTGCCTTTTTTGTTTTTCTGTTGCCAGTTCAAACACTCTGAAATGTTTTCCTCGTGATTGAAAGAGAATGGTAAAAACTGAACAGTGATATTATATAACAATAAGTCACTGTCCTAAGATATATACTTGGTTTTAAGCCAATAGGATTTCATTTTCCTTTTTTAGTGATATTGCTTTGCTTTTTCTCTTTAGCTTATGAAGTTAAAAGAGTTAAGCGTGCTGGTGTTGTGTTAATTCTGTCTACCTTACCTAAATCACAAATACACCAGAAACTACGTTGCAAATTCTGTTGAAGTGAAGCCAGAGGGACAGTAGAGGTGATACGTGTAGGAATTTAGGGTTTGGGGGTAAAGGTAACTTTATTTTTCTTCAGAAAACACCTGCGTCCCAGGAAATGTGTTGCAGAGAGGGATGCACTTCCTGCTGCTGCAGTGGAAGGGACAGTGAGGTTCCTTTGCCCTCCAGCAGTGTCTGTGATGGCTGTTCCGTGTGAGGAGGGAAAGACGAACTGTAAAGAGAGTCAAAATGTTTTGCTTTGCAATTTGGCTGTCACACATGATGTCATATCCTTAAAATAACAGTCCTGTAGCAGAATGGCTCCTGAAATTGTGTCCAGTGACACTGGCCCCAAGCACGAGTGAGGAGCAGCAGAAGGAAGGGCACAGTGGCCAAGTGGATGATAATGATGATGATGATGAGATTTATTGCCAATGCAGCATCTAAATAACAGCTCTTTAAGCTGTTAAAGTGGATTGTTGTATCCTCAGGTCTCGGTCCCTCCTGTGGAGTCACAAGTGTCACTGAGACCCCCCCCCCCTCACTTCCAAAACTTCCCAGAGAAGTCCAGGTGCAGCTTGGTCCTCTTTGCTCCAGATTTAGTCAACAACCTGCATCTAAAGACTTAAAATATCAGCAGTTTTGGATAGAATCGTGCAGGTTTGGTCTCTGGCCTTGCACAACTCACAAATACAAAGCAACAAATCACCCCTGGAGCTGCTTCAAGGTTTTATCTCCACGTTCGACCCGATCTTAGTTCTTTTATTCACCCGTCCAAAAGCGAGTGGTCGTACTCTGCAGGTCCACCCAAGACCTGCCTGCAGCCAACCAGCTGGCCCAGTCCCCAGCAGCATTTTAGACCCTCTGGCAGCACTTTCTACCCTTCCTGCCCAGGCACAATGGGCACAAGATGCCGCAGCTGCCGCTTGCCGGAGAAGAACCGCGGCTGATGGAGGTTCAACCAACCAACGAGTTCAGCCTTGCTCGAGGCCACAAGCTGGACCAATGCACAGAAATTCTTCTGTTAGATGTTTCCAGGCTTGCACACTAATTTAAGGTGTCCTTCTGTTGCAGATGTCCTGGCTCTGGCAGCTGCCATCAGGGCTCTGGCCGGTGCCACGCGCCGGGCTCGCACCGCGCTCTGGTGCGCGGCGCAGATGACTTTGCCAAAAGACCCTCCCGGGGAGCCAAGAAAACAAGAAGGTGTTGAAAGGGCGTTGCAAGAGCTTTCTCCTCCGAGCACAAGCACGCAGGAGAAAAGCAGCATGGAGCAGGAAAAGGCCGAGGAACCCACGGGGATTCTGGAGTAGTGGCAAACAATGGTGGCAGCAGAGGGGGGGAGGGAAGGACTCGGGGTCCTGCAGGGCACGTGGGAGGTGGTTTTGAGAGGGTGCCAAAAAGCCAAAAGGTTAATTAACGTGCCTGGTCAGTGCTGCAGTTCTGTGACTGCGATTGTGGGTGTTGAGGGACACACCTTGTGACAGTGTCGGTGCAATTTTGGTGTCGCAGTGGGAGTTTGAGTGGTCAGAGGAACCAAACAAGAGCTGAGCATCTCCACGTGTGCTAACCCAAAGCTCTGCGTCAGCTCTGAGTCTCGGTCACCTGAGAAACCAGGCTGTGGTAGAACTCAATTCTCCATTTTTTTATTAATGAGGTAATTTAGCACATCTGAAGGTACTTAATAATTGTTCAGGGCTTTTCTTTTTTGCACCATGATGTAGCTCTTTGAAGAGCCGAAGCGATCACTGAGTAGTTTGCATCCCGTCACCCTGTGAGGAGCAATCCACGCTCCAGCGTTGTTCCTGTGACAGGGACTCGGCTCATCCACCCCTGAGGTGGCCAAGAAGAATCAGCGTTCCCCAATTTCTAGCAAAACCAGTGGGAACTGAGCTTTTCAATGTTTCCCTCAAAGAAAGGGTGTTTTGTAGCTTTGCAGTGGGTACTGCGTTGAAATACACGATGGCAGGTGATGGAAAACTGTCACTCAGGATCAGAAATTAGATTTATTGATTCCTCAGCGGGTTTAAAAACCAGTAGCTGTATAACACAGTATGCACTTAATTAAAAAAATTATCGTTTGTTATTAATTTAAGTTTGTGGTACTATAATTCTTTTTCAGGCACATTCCATATTTATTTTAATGTGTTCATTGAATGTTTATTTAAAATTCTATTTTAGTACTACAGAGTTAAATATTTTGCCAAATCTTCTGAATAATCAGATTTAACGATTTACTCAGGAACTATATATATTATATAAATATACATATGGTATTTAGGGATTTTTTTTGGTGAAGGGATGTTTGCGAAATATTTACACAAAGCTAACTATGTACTAGGTTACCAAAGCTGTTGAATTGATTATTTTTTTGGTGTGGAAGACTTAATATATTTAATTGCTGTTAACCAGTCTTCATTCTGTGGCTTAGACAATCAGAGTGTGGATGTCCAGGGTGAGAACTAGCAAAGAGTGAGTAATTCCAGGTGTGTTCTTAGGGCATTTAAAAGTATTTGAATGCTTTAACAGCTGTCTTAGTGTTATATTGTCTCTTAACACGTGCTAACCATCAGTTAAGGCTCTTAAGTATCAGTAGATATGGTTTGGAGAGCAGTTCTTATTTTAGAAGTGAATTAAGCTGGGGATATAAGCCAAGTTGGAGAGACAGAAATGAAGGTTTTTGTGGTGCATAGTGTGGAGTTTGACATTTTGTGGGTAATTAGAGAACTCTTCCCGTAGCTGTGTACTTGCAAAGCGTTCCAAATGCAGTTGTGTGATTTTTTGGGGTCTGTGGATGTTCCTAGAGCAGATTTTTGTCTCAATGGTGCCATCCTTAAAACTCAGTTATTGAGGCAGTAGCACGGAAATCTGTAGCAAAAGCTTCCACGTTGTAATCCACTGAGTAAAGTTTAAAAGCAAAAGTAGATAGAAATCAGATTCTTAGCATAGCAAGATTCTGGGGGTTTTGGTTTTTTTCCTCTGAAGAAGGTGAATTCAACTTAAAAGAATATTTTCAGCCTTAGCCTAAAAAAGAACCCCCCAGGTCAGAGTTATTCCAGCGTGAGAGTTTTCTCTGTGTGCACACGCAGCTTCTTGGCACAGAAGAGTTTAAAAAGGTGAAGTTTGTGCTTGTGAAACCAATAACCCCCAGCTGAAGAGCGGAGCTCGCAGTGCTTCGGTCCGGGGGTGGTTTAAACCAGGCTTTGCCAGTCTGGATCAGCTTTTCTGTTTACAGGACACTTGTAGATGGGTGGTTTAAACCAGGCTTTGCCAGTCTGGATCAGCTTTTCTGTTTACAGGACTTGTAGGGTTGGTTTGTAGTGAGTGGATAGGACATAGCGGGTCCTCATTATGTTGCTTGTGTTAATTAATGTTGTGCAGGGATGTGGTCTTAATTGGTTCATGGTTATCGTGCCTTTAACAGTCTCATTTTCCCCAAAAAGCTAAACAGCTTCTGTTCTCACTCGCAGTTTAAAAATGCCTTTTAAAGGGTCCCGGCGTGGCTGCACTCGACCACAATTAACATCCTCTGCTAATGATGTTAATTGCGCACACCAGGCCGTCCCCATTGGGGCTCTTTAAGTGGCAGTGGAATGTCACCCCACGTCACGTGTGCCGGTGTCAGATGTCCCCTGTCATGCCCTACAAATCCCACCAGCACACGCTCGGGTTTCCTCCGAAAAAACCCTCCAGGTCTTCTAAAAGTGATTTTTGTGCCCATCTCTTTGAGTGATTTGCTCATGGGCACCTTTAGGACCTAGACTTGGCTTCTCCTTTCAGGTTGTGTCAGTTCTGTTGCTCTATTACTCCCCCTGTTATGTTTTAGGGCTGAAAGCACCGCTTTGAGACACAACACCTGGGGCTGCAGCAGTTCTGTCACTCCTAACGTTGGTTTTGCTGCTCGGGGTTTAATTCATCCACAAGGTACAAATTCTGGAAGGTTTTGCACTGAGTTTTTGGTATCAATAAGTACAAACGTGATGCTTGTGGGTTTAGGGACTCTTTCTGACTTCAGGGCAAGCAGAGCTGAGGTTTTAGGTCACACTTAAGCCAGAGAGGTGGTTTTGGTTTGGAGTTAGGCTTGGTTTTTGGAAGAGGGGGAAAAAAAAAAATCCCTTTTCCCCTCCCCATTTTGAGAAGCAATCAGGGAAAACTTAGTTTATTCCCTTCTCCATTTCCACCCCCCACCCCACCTCTCTCAGCTTTTTTGGGATGTAATTGTTTGGGTTTTTCCCATTTCCACTGTATACCCGTTAAATTTTTGGCTGGGGTGAGCAGCTTGGGTAAACAGGGTCCCTTCTCAAGTCAGGACTGTGATCAGGGGGTGAGTTGGTACTTGATAGTGAATCTTTAATGCTTCAAAAATCCCAAACTGATAGTTCAGTACAAAAGAGACTTAAGAGCAGTGATTACTTATTTATTTATGAATAGCTGGAGGCTTCTGGTGATCCAACCTTATTAATTCCCACAAGAGAGGCTGCCAGCAGGGGAGGAACTCGGGGGTTTTTTCTAGTTATATTTTTCTTCTGTACCCACAGGGTCCCTCTGGCAGTTCTGTTACTCTACTTGTCTAAAGTAAAACCCAGAAATTGGTATTAATTTGTTGTTTTCATTACAGCAGCTTGCAGGGAGGTTATTTGAGTTCCTGATACTTGTCTTGCTGTGGCCTTTTCAGGAGTGTGTGAGATTTAGTTCCCAAACTGCTGCTATGGGATTTTTTTATTTTTCCCTTCCAACCTGAATATCCTTGGCTTGGTATTTACAGCCACTTCCAGTCTTTTTCACTGTACCTGGGTAGGTCTAATTTGGAAACTCTTTGCCTTATAGCTTGGAAACTGCTGCTCTGGCTCACGATGAGCCTCTCATGGTCATTCCTGGCACCTTTTTTTGTCTGGTGAAATAAATGGTTTAAGATGAACATTATGCACGTGAGAGGCCTTTGCAGAGGAGCGTGGGGGGTGCTCCAGGTTTTTGTGGGAAGCTCCCTGGCTTTCCTGGGCACTTTTCCAGTGGTGCCACAAGCGCAGCTTCCTGGGATTGGGTTTGCCCTGCTGGAACAGTCACCTCCCTCGTGTTTGGGGATGGAAAGGGGAGCTCCAAGAGGGAAGGAAACACAGGGAATCCTAATTCCAGGGGGCTCCTGCCACGGCCAGAAGGACAGGAGGGGCTGGGAATGTGTGTTTGCCTAACCCAGGATTCCCTTTTCCCCCTCTGCTCCTTCCCGTCCTGCTCTGGAAGCCACCCCAACACCCGTGGGTGTTTTCCCTGTGGAATTATGCTTTGTCCCTTGAGAAGGGCTTGGGAGCAGCAGGTCCAAGCCCAAGGGTCTGGTCCTCCCTCTGGGACGGGGGTCAGCACCTCTCCCAGCTGCTGGCTGTCAGGGGAGAGAAGGAGGTAGGATTTAAGCTCAGCTTTTCTAGGCTTAGAAGATGATGAAAGGCGAGGAGGTACCGAGCACAAAGTGTGTTTGTTTGGGCTTCAAATCTGTTCTTCCTCCAGCTTTGCTCAGTGGGACACTCCCGGAGACACGACTTAATAAGTCAAAGCTCTAATTCTGTAGGAAGTTGGGTACTTTTCCTGTTTAAATGCTGTAAAGATTATGCAACAAACAGACCCTAAGCCTATATGTTTGTTTTTTTTAAACTCTCTTTACCTGTGCTGGGAGTTGGTGGGGTTTGGTTGCCCCTTTGTTTGAGAGCTGCAATGTCAAAAATGCTGCATGTTGGCATAACCCAAAGCAGTGGGGTTTGGGGATTTTGTTCTTTGTAGCTTTATTTCTTTGGCACTGTGATCATAGTTGTAAAACTAAATTTTTAATTCCCTACGGCCTTCTACAGATTTATTTATTTTTCCTAATGGAGCCATTAAAGGAGGAGAATTTGAGTTGATTATGTAGCTCTTTCTGTGTGTAGATGATCCTGAGCAGGAGCAGGGAACACCTCACATCAGTCAATAGGAGGGCAGTTGGCTTTGGAATATATCCTTTAATTATTATTTTTAAATAATTAGGCTGCTGAAGAGCTGAGCATGGCCCTGCTTCCACTGAAGCTGCAGCTTTAAGAGATTTCTGTCCCGATCTGGCTTTGCTGCTTTGCTGGTTGATGCCTCAAGAAGCTCTTTGTAAATACCAGAAATTCCAGAAGGATGAGTTCCCAACCTTTTTTATGAGGCTTCTCACTGCTTGGAATTAGGCAGGATAACTTTGCTTTCTCTTAAAGCTGAGGGATGGACCTGCTGCAGAAACTGGGGCTGGACTGGGGGCTTTCTGGGAATTTTGTACCTTGTTTTATCCCGTTCTCCTTCGAGGGAAATAGAGCCTGAACCATGCCAAGCCCTTGGTTTATTTCCTGTGCAGTTTGTCCATGTTGGTCACCAGCACTTTTTAATTTGTAGGACTTGAGGTGTGTTGATTCTTACCTGTTATTTTTGGGTAGATACTGATTTGTCATTTTTTTTCCAGTAAAATAATAACTTTGGCAATCAGTTTTCGGAGTTATATAGAAGGGAGGGTCCTTGTTTTGTTTCATTAGCAATACTGTAATCAAAGGTGCAAAAAAAATACCTTTAATGTGTGTGTGCTGTTAGAGCTTGAAAATGTGTCAGGTTCAGAGCAACTTTCAAACCAGCTGAGGAACTGGAGTTATAAATCCTCTTTGCTTGTGGCCAAATGGGCTTCAAAAAGGAAAGTATTTGCATAAAGTGTGTTAAAAAAGCTTGTTAAAGAGAGAGAGAGGATAAATCAGAGTCAACATCGTTGCCAGACAAAGGTTGCTTCATGTTTTTTTACTGTATAAAATGCAACTTGTTTATGCACAGTAATAATGAGCATAGTTTTTTCACAGAATTAGGCTATTTCCAGTATATAGAGGGGCAAAAATAGGTTTCCTTTTATTTTTTATGACAAAGAGGAATAGTGTCTATATTTTAATAAACTGTTTGGTGTCCCAAGTGTATCTTTTACGTGTTTGTTGGTCAAACTCATTTCTTTAAAACAGCCAATTTTACACAGCTGGTGAAATGGTCCTGAAGGAGATTTGGATTGATCCGCTCAGTGGGCCCAACAGAATGATGTCAAATTATAACCCAGCTTAAAAAAATAGCTCAATTAATCAGTTTAAGCGTATTTAAGTATTCCTGTGAAACAACTGTGGGTGTCTGAACGCTGCAAAAATCTTATTCTACCTCTTGTGTAACATCCTTAAACTGATCCTTCACAGATGTCCTTTATCCCAGGGCGTTGGGACACCTGACCTGGGGAATTTCATCTGCTTTTCCTTCTTTTCCTGTGGAACACCGGGATGCCTTGTTATGCCCACCTGTGTTAAGGAGCTTCAGCCAACTGTGCACGTTCACGTGGTTTCTATTGAAGTGGCCGAATTTGGATGATTAAGTTTGTGCTTCGCTTGTTGAAGTCTCAGAAATAGGAGGATTCTTTCATAAATCATGGCCAGCATCGTTTTCTGGTGGGGTTTTTTTGTATGTGACTCGGTTCTTTTTGTTTAAATAAACACCCTTGTTGTGTGTGTGTCCCTAATAAACAGTGACAGCTTTAGCTCAACTCATCTCTCAGCTGCTTTTCTCCACGGGAGGTGAATTTGGGTTTGGTAATTCTGCCTTGTTACATGTTCAGTGCCAGAAATGACAGCTCTCTCTGTTTTGTGTGGCTGATTTTTATCACTTTAATTGTGCAGAAGGACAGAGGGGCAGTTGTGGAACTTGGGGCTGAGGAATCTCTTTCAATCGGGGGGTGAGGGCACAGAAGATGCAGGTTGAGAATAAAGCACAGCCTTTAGTGAGGATTTCATGGAGTGTGATGAGGGGGAAACATGATGGATTGTTGGAATGATGACCTTCTGGAGCAGGTTTAGAGGAGAAAATGGGGATGCTCTGAGGGCTGGAGCAGCTCTGGAGCCAGGCTGGGAGAGCTGGGAATGTTCACCTGGAGAAGAGAAGGCTCCAGGGAGAGCTGAGAGCCCCTTCCAGTGCCTAAAGGGGCTCCAGGAGAGCTGGAGAGGGACTGGGGACAAGGCATGGAGGGACAGGACACAGGGAATGGCTTTAACTGAAAGAGGGTAGGTTTGGATCAAATAATAGGAAGGAATTGTTCCCTGGGAGGGTGGGCAGGCCCTGGCACAGGGTGCCCAGAGAAGCTGTGGCTGCCCCTGGATCCCTGGAAGTGCCCAAGGCCAGGTTGGACAAACCTGGGCTGGTGGGAGGTGTCCCTGCCCATGGCTGGGGATGGAATGAAATGATCTTTAAGGTCCCTTCTGACCCAAATCCATCTGGGCTTCTCTGATTCCTTCATGCTGAAATGTCCTAAAAAACAACGAGCTTTGTAAGCCACTGACAGGCAGAGTTTGATTTGCCCTTCCCCTTGCTCGGGGAGGTGAATTTGGGCAAACCTCAGCTATGTGGGAACCCTTTGCATGCTGGATTTGCGTGGGATAGCCTTGAGGGAGGTTCCTCTGGTGCCACAGAGGCACAGTGCCAGCCTGGCAGGTGCCACAGGCTGGGATTGCCCGTGTTTTCCAGGAGCAGGTGAAGCAGAAGCTGGCAAATTCCATTGTCCATGGAATTAATCCCGTCCTGCACAGTTGGTGGAGGTGTTTCTGGACACAAGTCAAGCACTGCACAGGTAATACCAGAATTTGGCTGGTGTGGACTTGTCTGTGACATTTCAAACCTCACAGGGGAAAAACATTGCTTGGTGTAGAGTTTAAATTTCAAAGCATTTTCTTTTCTGGTGACATGCAGGAAAAAATTAATTTACACTCTTGTTTTTCCATTAGTGGAAGAAATAAAAACATTCACGGTGCTTGGAATAATTTAAAGGTGTCACTTTTATGTCCAGTATCTCCAATTAACTATTATGAGCAGGTTTCTTTTGTTGTTGCTGTTGGGACACAGGTTTTATAAGCTAATTTTGGAGACACTGCAGGAAGCCTCCTCTTTCCCTCTTTTTTTCCACAGGGAAGGGGATTTCCATTTGGCAGAGCAGTGGAGAAACATCCCTCTGCTGAAGGGTATCCCTGTTTTTATCTCACTGCGGCTCGGTTGGGTTTGATACTGGTTCCAAAACACCTGCAATGGAATAGTTGCAACTCTTTTCGTGTGCCTATGCCGGCAGCTTGCCTGTGGGGATACTTTGGAAAACAGTCCCAGGGAAATGTTTTCCTTCTGAATTAAGGCACTGGATGTTAGCAAGTTAGGTGGATTTTTAAATAACGTTAACTGGAAGTAATTAAAATACACATTTGTTGGATGCTTGGGAAGCCATGAAATTTGGCTGTGCTGCTCTGATTTGAATAACAATCCCACAGAAAGATGAAAACACTGTGTTTCCACGGCACAAGCTCACTCTGCTTTCCAAGGAGACCTTTGATTTGGAGCTGGTGGGTCATGTTGTGCAGTTATACATAGCTCAAGAGTTTTGGCTTGCAAAAGATGCACTGTGAATTTAAATGAGTAAAAACAGGTAGTTTCTGCTGTAGTTTGTGGTCCAGAATTCCCAGATCCTTGTGCCTTGGCTAAGCCATTACTGCAGGAGCTGTGCGGGCATTCTGATTTAGAGAGGATTTATGGTCACGTAAAGCTTTGGCTTTGCTGATAAAGTGCTGCTTTGAGAAATGTAGGTGAATTTTGGAGCTATGGGAAGTCACTTGGTTATATCATTGAGTGGTTGGGGTTGGAAGGGACCTTAAAGATCATCCAGTGCCTTCCACTAGCCCAGGTTGCTCCAAGCCCCATCCAGCCTGGCCTTGGGCACTTCCAGGGATCCAGGGGCAGCCACAGCTTCTCTGGGCAACCCATGCCAGGGTCTGCCCACCCTCCCAGGGAAGGATTTCTTCCCAATATCCCATCTAGCCCTGCCTTCTGTCGCTCTAAATTTATTCCCCTTGTCCCATCACTCCACGCCCTTGTAAAAAGTCCCTCCCGCTGTTCAGTGGGGACATCCTTTATCAGTAAGTGAAATTACATTCCATTTGAAGTAGAATCACTTCAAAATAAAGTCCATTTATTCAGGGCAGCTGCTGTCAGACCTGTGCTGCTCTGGGGATGTGGAGGTGTGTGAGTGAAGCCTTCCCTGAATGCTTAATTACCCTGTAAATTATTGACCTGGCTCCCAGCTCAGGAGAATTTGAGGACTGAATTCTCTTGAGATCTGGCAAGGAATTGCCTTTCGAGGATTAAAAATCCTGTGTGCAGACACTTGATGTCCCAACAGGATGCACATCCACGCTTAATCACACTGAAGTTCTGGAAGTGCCACTGCTACAACCAATAATTGTATAAATAATTTAGATAAATATCATTAGAGGAATAAGTCCCTTTGAGAAGAGCACACTTTAATAAAAACTTTGTGCTTGCCCCTTCCTCCTTTCCTGAAGGCTATTTGAATGCCTTCCAGAGAGAAATGAAAACAAAAACCCCATTATTTGTACGTTGAAATAACAATTTAGTTTTCACACAAATAGAATATTTAAGCTAGCTTTATTTACAAAAATAGCCTGAGTGTCACCCTTTGATCTAAATCTACCCATGTGCATCAACTCTTTATAACCACTTTCAATCCCCGTGCCCGTCAGACTCGGCCTTTGCCACGGGCACTGATCGTGGCTGGATTGTTCTTGGATTACTCACTGCTGGAAGAATTTGGAGGTTAAACATCAGTATTGGCTCTTCCAGCATGTCCAAAGTGAGTAATGAACAGGGCAGGCACTCGAGGAAAGCAGAGCTCGCCTCACCCAATAGTAATGTGCTCAGAAAAGCTTTATTTGTGAGCAGGGACTTCATTGTCACGGGCCGGGGGCAGGGAGAATGTCCAGAGAGAAGGGAAGTGGTGTCTCCGCTGGTGGGAATGATGAGATGGGACTGGAGGGGCAGAGGTGACACTCGAGCCTTTCCCTGTCCACAGCCAGCAGTGACTGCGGGCACTGGGCTGAGCTGAGTCACTGGGCAGAGGCTGGGGAAGGCTTGGGATGAGGAAACGGGACAGTTTTATGGATGCTGACGCCTCTTCCCTAAGTGAAACCAGGCAGGAGGTTGATGTGTGTGACTACAGTGTCTGTCTAATCCCAGTGGAGCTGCTTAAACACTTAAAATAGACGTTGTGACGGGGAGCTTTCTGAAATGGATTAAAGGTCTTGTGTAGAAGAGGTTTCATGAGGCAGATCAGCTTCAGACTTCTGGTGTCCTGCTGAATGTTTGCACAGGTCAAGGCTGGATGGGGCTTGGAGCAACCTGGGCTAGTGGGAGGTGTCCCTGCCCATGGCAGAGGTGGGACTGGATGGGCTTCAAGGTCCCTTCCAACCCAAACTATCCCGAGATTTTAAGATTATATATATATGTTTAAATAGAACTATTTAACAGGTTGCTTAGAGCCCAATCCAACCTGGCCTTGACCACTTCCAGCGATGGGGAGTCCACAACCTCACTGGGCAAGACTTGTTTCTACAGAGTGTGGGGTTTTTCTGGGGCAGTTGCAGTGGGAAAAGACACACGTTGGGTTAACAGCTCCATCAGCAGGATGGTTTCCTCCAGGAAGAGAATAAATCCATGGAAAAACTAGTGAAGCCTAATTCTTGGAGCAGGGCAGTTATCCCCTTTACATCGAGGATGACCCACCTAATACTCCAGAAGTTTTCATGGACAGATTTAAAGGGGGAACCTCCAAGAATCACATTCTAAGGAAAAATCCTGGTAATAATTCACCTAAAAGAGGGTAGATTCAGATGAGGTATCAGGAAGAAGTTTTTTTTACAGTGAGGGTGGTTGAATATTCAGAAAGGCAGGAGAGCTGTTAAAAAGCATTTTGTTGGGCTTTTTCATTTTAATTTTATTTTTTGCATTCCACAAAGCGGCTGCAAGCAGGTGAGTATCACAGTCCCTGGAACAATGGGGTGAATGTCTAACAGGTAAGAAAGTGGTTAGAAGGTGCATAAAAATTGTTTTAAAATGGGCTGGAGCTCTGTCAGAGCACTTGTGATATTCCGGATGGGGAGGGGACCTTAGGTGACATCAATAAATGAAACACCTGATGGTGGAAAAGCAGCGAAAGGCAAGTCGACTTCTGTCTTTAAAATGGAAAGAAGGGAAGAGGAGAGGAAATTATAGTCCCAGAAAGATTTGGGAACAAAAAGTAGAACATACCTTGTAAGTACAGAAAAGATGCTGAAGAGAAGACTCGCAGCTCCTCTGGTGGAACTTTGTCTGTCCCTCCTAACTCCCTTGTGCGACAGTGCTGTGGGAAGACAGGACACAAAGCAATGGGAATTGAATTTCAAAAAGAAATAAATCCCTTTTCTGTGAGAGGCTTGCAGGAGGTTTGGGGTTGTGGTGTCAAACCGGTGCAGGGCTATACTCACCGGAATTATTGACGATTTAACGCCCAAAGGGCAGGATTGGCCAAGCAGAACCAGCCAGCTTCTGCCATCAGGGCACTGGGGGGTACTTGTACTGCAAATCCGACTTCGGCAGCGTGCCCTGAGCCTTTGGTAAGTCAGACTCGGGTTCCACCATCACAAATTCCTGGAAAAACTCGGGAAGGGTTAAAAACCCCAACGTGGTGCTCGATGCCAGCAGGGGAAAACGCTGCTCAGGTGCAGTTGTGTGAAGGATTACTGGGAAGCACAAGGGGATTTGGGGTCAAGAGCTCACCAGCTGGTTTGAAATGGGCAAGGATCCCCAATGGGATGGGCAAGAATCCCCACAAAAATCCCAAGGAATCCTTCTGGTGTTCCTGGATGAGGCAGCAGCCAAGGGGTTTGGTCCTTGGATATATGGAGGGAGAGATGGAAATGATCAGCGGGTCAGGACCAGGTTGGGGACACTCACAACAGAGACAAGTGGAGCAGGGAAGCACCAAAAAAATGTGTAGGAATTTCTGGAAGCTTTTTTGGGAGCCTTGGCAAGATGAGTCACTTCGGCCTTCGCGTTGTTTGCTCACAAAGTGGTTTTTCCTGGAGTTCTGGGAAAGCTGCATTTTAAGAGAAAAATAATCCAGGTAATGGAAGGAAAATGAATTCACCATCTGTGTTTTTTTAGTTCAGTGTGATACTTCACTTGCCTTAATATATTGATTTTCTGTGTCCTCTATGACTATCAGTTAACATTTCCAGGTATGTGCGACCTGTTTTTTGGGAATATCCTCCCTCGCGTTGGGAATGCTTTAGAGAACTGCTGGTGATGTTTAACATGAAATTAAGTGCTTTTACCCACCAGAATTAGAAGTGGCAGGGAAAAAATATCTCATTTTCTGTGAGTTGTTTACTGTGAAACTTTTGATTTTTTCTTTTATTATTTTTCAGAATTAATGTTAGATAGGGAGGCAAAGCATCAGGGGGTTTTTAGCTGAGAATAAACAGGCTGAGAAGAAACAAATGGATTCAGCTTTTAAATTCTCGTGCAGTATTACACGGGGGGGGGGGGAAATC